>PYAF01001154.1:756714-786980 GCA_007407185.1 Glycine tomentella | reverse complement strand
AGCCTCAATATAGTTTCTTCCGTACAATTTTATCTTTATTGTTTACAATTAGTGACTATTTTAAATCATCACTAAAAGATGAAAAAAAAAACTACATTAAAGTTCTTTTAAAAATAATGATATTTGATTTAACATTTAATTAATAGTATGACGAAATTGAATAAAATACATAAATAGTGGGATAAAAAAGTAGTTAAGCCTTTTTTTTTATCTTAAGGGATTGGTTTTAAGATTTTGATTCAAGATTTATATTTATTGTTCTTTTTTTATTAGATATTTATTGTTCTTCTAAACGAGATTTCACATTAATTTGCGGTCTAATCCCATTCTAATAACAATAACAACAAATTGTATAACTTTAATTTTGATTAATAAACTCCAAAATAAACAAATTGTATAACTTTAATTTTGATTAATTAACATCCAAAATAAATATCATGCTCCGCTTAAACTTTGTCTTTTATAAATATGTTCAAGATCACAATGATGACAAAATATTAAGACACCACAAATTTTGTTTGGTATTGACGGAATAGACAAAGGAGGTGACCCCAAATAAGTAGTAGCCAAACTTCTCTCTCAAGAAAGGGACCTGTCTTTAATTAATAGATAATTTTGTTGGTTTGAACCAAATTTTTTAAAGAAACAAACATATATATAGACTTAATTTTGATATTCATGTATGTAAGAAATTTTATTAAAAAGAATTGTTTCCTTTATTTTTTTTTCTTTTCTCAGAATTATTTTTTATATACTAAGTTGAAGGATAATAATAAAAGATAGCATGGTGTATAGGAAGTAGAATCTTCTTTTAAGTTTAAATTATAATATTCAAAAGGTCATTTTCTTGAAATTCCATTTCAAAAAATAACTATAAGTTTTATTACGATTTTCACTAATAATTTTATCATGAATATGAGTATATTACACATCTTGAACTGACTTTACTCGGAATTTCTGGTTAAAGCCCTCATGATTGCCCTCAAAAGTCTAATACTATTCGTAATGGGTGTTCCACACTTCAACTTTAGCTAAAGTGGTCTCGTAGTTTCCAAGCATGTAGGCCCTAATTCTAGCTGAACTTCTTTATTTTGTGCCATATAATATACATACATGATATAAATATAATATAACATTGTGCTCATTCATTATTAGGAGTAAAAAAAATGAAATCCAGATCTCGCACACCTACCAATTCACCAGAGCCAATTTAATGGGAATAAATAAAGTAAAAAGAAGGAATTGTTTGGATGAATCCAGATATGTGTATTCGAGAAATAAAGAGATTAATCTTTCAAAACGAGTGATTTATGTAAAAGGTTATCTATGAAAGTAAATATTAATCAATGTTTTTGATGTATTGATTAAGAAACTAAAAAAATATTTTTATTAAATATAAAATTATATTAATTATGATTTTTTATATTTTTTATATTTTTATAATAAATATTTTTTCTTTTTAATTTCATAACTAATGTTCAGTCAGACACTCATGTATTAATCATTTGTCACATTATGAGGATGAGAGAACGAATCATTATTATTATTATATGAAAAATAGGAAGGTGATGTCATGAAGGAAAGGAGCTACTAAGTTAGAAAACTAACCTCAATGAAGACTGTCTTCAAAAGCCTCCCTGAAAACGAAGTGATGTTGGCAGTGATGATCTTGAGCTTCAAAGATTCGAACACTTCACACAGTTTCACCATTGTGTCTGTCCTTTTGCTGCATGTCAAACTTACCACAACAGTTTTCTCCCCCATGTATGTAACCCTCAGCTGCACCCACCATATCAAAAATCAAAATCAAAATCAAGAAATTCAAACAAAACTTTAAATGAATAAGAACAAATTAACAATATCCCACATCATCTTCATAGTATATGTCACAATAACAAATTAGCATACCCACAGCATTTTTATAGTATCAATAATACAAGAGAGAGATCAATACTCTTAACCATCAAGTCTCTAAGATGACTCACAAAGGTTGATCCAGACAGTAAGGATTAAACTCATATCTCATAAGAACGTGAGTTCAAATCTCACTGTCATCGATGTGAGATCATGGTTAGTGGACGATCTCTCTGTAAGCACTCTTGGTAAGTCTTTAGAACCCAATTCTTCTGAACTACTTTTACATCCCAAAATACTAATACAAGAAAGAGAGAGAGGGTTAACCTCAAGGACTTCAATTGGGGAGTTTCTTGAAGTAACAGAATCATATAGCTGCTCTGTTCTCTTCTTCTTGGACCTGAGAACCACAGGAAGCTGTTCTTTCTCAAAATCATAGCTTGGACTCTTTTTTGGCATCCCAGATTCAAGTTCCATTATCTCAGCTTGGATAACCTTCTCTTGCTCGTGCAAGTGCTGGATGTACTCAATAGCATCCTTGATAATCGAAGCCTTGTCCATCTACAACACCACCACCACCATTCATCATTATTAATTACAAACCCAAAATATAGGCAAATATGCTTCACACACACAAATTACACGATTATACAACACCACTCTCAATTACCCGATTCAATTTTTATAAATGCGCACACCAAATGAGTAGTTTTAGCTAGCTATTAAATAATCAACCTTGTTACCTTGCTAATGTTAGGTACCACCGATCTAAGCCCAAAAAGCCTTTCATTGAGCTTCTTCCTCCGATTCCTCTCGGAAACAATGTTCTTAGATGCCGCAGACGAAGCAGCACCGTCTGGGGAACTCGAATCGTAGTACCCAGATAAGGCCGCATCCAACCCCCAGCTACCATGACCAAAAATAACAAATCAAAACACCTTATGTTAGTTAAATTAATAACATAACATATGCTTGAGATTATTAATTAATTTGTTATTGGTTACTTGTTATTATTACCTGTCAATTTCTTGGGTTTGGAAGAACATGTTGGTCTCCCAGTAATGCTTGTACTCTTCTCCAATATTCTCCATGATTAAGGTTGAGGAGGAGGAGGAGAAAGAAAGGGAGTGGTGAAGAGGGAAAAAATAGAATAAGATATATGGTATTTCCTTTTGTGTGTGTTATGCTTGCTTATTATGTGTTGTTTTATTTTTTGTTGGCTGGTGCGAGCACTATTGGGAATTGGAATATATTATATATAGGGAAGGGAGAAGGAGAAGGAGAAGGGTGGGATTTATTCACGTGTTGAGATAAATAGGGTTGACTGTGTTGTCTAGTTTCTGGACTCGTTGTGGATTGATGCTTCCTAGAAATATCCAAACCGTTGAAACAGTTTGGTCCGCGTTTAAGGCATGTTATGAATATGATTATGAACCAACTCATGCCCTCTAAACTTATAAATCACTTTAATTGTACTATATTCTTTTCATTTCTTTAAGTGTGTGTCCTGTTAACCAATATCAAAGTTGCTTTGACGTTTTTGTTTTAACATGTAGAATTTTTCCATTTATCATGAGTACAATGCACTTTTAAACACAGTTTTAACAACTCAAATTATTGATGCATTAGTTTAAGATTTTATTGTATTTATACGAGTGAATATGATTTACTTAGTGGAAGAATCTGTATTTGATTCTCACAAAGTGCAAAAAAATTTTGAATCAACAACAATATACACTTTAAGTGGAATTAGTCTTTGACCCAATGAATTGAGAGATACTCATTTAACTTTTTTCTGTATACAATGATAATATTGAAATTATGTTTTTTTTATCCATAAAAATTAAAGTAAGAAACTAAATCTAAAATCTTATATAAAATACACAATCCTCCTACTACTAGGTAAACTTAAATGAATTATTTTAGCTTTTTTATATTTTAAAATAATTGATATTTTAGAATTTTTAAGTTGTATTATTTTTTTTAATTATACTCATGTTTAATAGTAATTATATTTGATATAAGTAAGAATTTATAATATATTATTGTAATTTTGATCCCCTAGTCTTATAAATTGATGATTTTGGTCCTCTCGATATATTATTAACAAATAATGATGATTAATTGAGTTATTAAATTAATTATAAATTAATCATAATCATTAATTATTAAAAAATTGAATGAAAATTAATGGCCTTAATTTTTCACAATATTGTGCTCTTCTTCTTCTCCGTAAATACCTCTTATACACCGGTGGTTATACATGGTGTTTAATGGGGACAATTGTCCTCACTAAGCAAATTTTTTTACTTGAATATATTGAATAAATATTTTATTTTCCCCCATAGAAAATAGATCTTTCCCCCATAAGATAATTTTTTTAATAAGCTGAATGTAAATAGTTCTATAAGATAAAAAAGAGAATAAATTAATATTAATTGTATACTTTTATCCTTTTAATTTTTACTGTTTTAGTTTTTATTATCATTTTTAATAAAACATTAATTTTTTGTTTGGGAAAATATTAGACTATTTTTTATCTCCACTGAAAAAAATTGAAAATAATTTATGGATCTGCCACTGCTCTTCTACCTCCATATTCACACACATCTCCATCGATAGTAACACCACATCAGGATTGATAGTCTTTTATTAAAGTTTTTTAATGGTTAGTAATTATTTAATCTATAATTAATTTAATATCTCTAATAATTATAATTATTAGTTAATAATCTATTAAGAAGACTAAAATTACAAATTTATAAAATTAGAGAGACTAAATATTACAATTAAAAATTAAGAAAATAGAAATCATGGATTTGAAAAACTAGAAAAAATAAAATTCAGCTTATATTTTATTACTTGTGATTGGATATTGATAAGGACTTTTTAGTCCAAATTTACATTTATTAAATATTTCTTAATAATATACATTAATCTCAAACATTTAAAAGATATGAAAATGATGTATTATAAGATTAGGTTATGAGATATATCATATTTTTTCGAAGCGAGGTGCGTAATAGACTTTACAAGTGGTTTAGAAAATGAAATGGGAACAATTAAAATGTGTTGAGAAATCAAAGTTATACAATCAAATTTAATTTTGATGTAATTTAAGTCAAAATTGTTTTAGCTAGTCAATTATTTATTATTGTAATTTTAGTTTTTAGTGAATTATTTTAAAAATGATAAATTAGTTTATGAAAATTTCAAATATCAATTAATATAATTCTAACTTTTACAATTTTAAGAATTAAAATAACATTTACTATTTTTTTATTGACAAATGTTAGTTATTAGTTTATTATATTTTTTAATAGTTTTAAGAAAAAATACTAATTTTATAATTTTAAATTTTAATTTGAATTATACTTATTGTTTTAGGAATTAATACGATGTGTTATTCTTTATTTTAATTTAGCATATATATTTTTTTAGTGGGAGGGGGAAAAGCCCAAGCTAAAACTCACTACCTACAATGTTAACTAACAAAGGAAAAATGAATAAAGTCTGAAGCTATGTCAAAAAGCTTAAAATTAGTATGCAGAGGTAGTCTAATTTGCTTCCCTAAGAATATCTCAAAACTGAATAGGCTGTCCTGAAAGTATGGACTGAATAATTGGTTGATATAGGTTTGTTAGTTAGATGGATTATAATTTATAAGAGAAAGGATTAAAGAAGTAGAAAAAATATCTACAAAAATCTTTTCTTTAGTTTGATTGTTTCAATAAAGTGGAAAAAAAGAATAGAATTGGTAGGATTCATGCCAAAAAGCCGTCAAAAGTACAGAGAAAGAGGGAGGGAATTAGTTTATTTATAAAAGGACCTTAGTACCAAATTGTTTTTATTTTTTATATTTTTTTAAGAATATTTATGTCATTTTATATATGTTTTACCTTTCTTTCTTTTTTTTATTTTTTTAATTAAACAACCGAAAGAATCACCTAATTCTCTGTCTTTTATTTTTATTTTTATTTCTTTCCTAAACAAACATACCAAGTGTAGGAAGAATAAAATTTATCACAATTTTAACAATTTAATATAATTTTAATATTATCACATTTCTCCCAAATTCAAAATCAAATTATTTCTGAAATTCTAGTAATATGAACTTATGAGCCTACTTTCCCATCTGTCGCGTGTGCAGTGTACTCACTGTTTCAATAATTAGAAGATTGGACTTTGGACCTGATTTTTTGTTTTTCGGTACCTTTGACAGAGAAAGACACAAAAATAATTATAATTATAATAATATTTATTATTAGCTAGGCACGATCTATTTCTTTCTCTGTCACTATAAACCAATACCAATCTACTAATTTGGTTGTGGGGCCTGGGCACGAAAACTAGGTGTAGGAGAAAGACTAATTAGGTTGCTGAAACGGCTGAGACTAAGCACCACCACGAACACATGTTACTCGCATGATTTGTGAAATGGGGAGAATGACTGCTATGGGTTGACTATATAATAAATCATGATAAATGATAATAAGTATTTTAGAATATTTATTGATTATGGAATTTAATTTTTTGATAAATAATTATTTTCGTCCTTGAAAGTATAGATCGCTGATAAATTATCAAAAGATGAAAATTTAAATTTTTGTTCCCAAAAATGAAAAAGTGTAACAAATTCACTCATTCTTTAACTTCTATATGTTATTGTTAATTGAAGGAGTCTAGGTGACATATTTAACGACGAACTTGTGACCGCTCTATCCAAAATATAATTTAATATTTATCTTCTCCCTTTATTAATCATTACAAACATAAAATTACAAAAAAACACTCAAAATATTAGGAAAGCAAGCATAAGTTAGAACAAACATACTAAGAAGCATAATATTTGTTAATAAGGTGTGTTGCTCAGAATTTCTATTATAACAACATTAGATAGTAATAAAGTCAAGTTGAGTCTTGTTTTCTTTTTATAAGGATTAACTTAATAATTATGTATTTTTGTTTGAGTCTCGTATATTTGGGTAGTGTACTATCATATTATAAATTTTAAAGCAAAAATATGATACAATATCTTATCTAAAATATGAGACTCAAACAAATTAAAATATATAACCATTAAGTTAATCCATACAAAAAAAATGAGATTCAACTTGATTTTGTCACTATCTAATGTTATCATAATAGAAATTTAAAAGCGATAGACAGGTTATGTTTATTAAGCTTATGTTTATTCTAACTTATGTTTGTTTTCCTTTTTTTAAGTGTTTATTGTGATGTTATGCTTGCAACTATTAAAAAAAGAGAAGATGAAGATTAAATCATATTTTGAGTAGAGTGCTGGCAAATTTTTCCCTAAATGTGTCACATAAACTCTTTCATTAACGGTAACGGGTGAAATAAATGAATTTGTCGCACTTTTTTTCACTTTCGAAGACAAAAATTTGAATTTTCATCTTTTAGGGACGAATTTGTCAACGCTTTATACATTCAAGGATGAAAATGGTTATTTACCCAAAAAACTTTTATTGGAAAGAGTAAATTTGTATTGTTCATAATTTTTTTATATTTTATATTATTATAATAATAATTTTTATTTTTGTATCATACAAGTCATATGCTCAATATATAATATATGTTTTATACTTGCTAAACCATGTTCTTTTGTAGTGTAAAAGAATATTTGACAAATTATTAGAGTAATTAACGAGTTGTAACCTTCTCTCACGTTTCATATATTCAACAAAATATAAAAGAAGGTACGTTACTCAATCTATAGACGTAAATACTTCAAACTTGACTAACTTGAACATTAGAGTTCCTATTATAGATATCTCAATGCACAATGAGACAAGAAGATCGGAGATCATACCAACAATAAACAAAGGAAAAGATCGGATTACTCGATTAGTAGACTTGGTAAGAACAAATACATTAATCAATCCCTAAAGACTTTGGTAGACTTAGTAAGAACAAGTTCATTAATCAATCCCTAAAGACTTTGGTTAGCAAGATTCACAAATCAATACAAAATAGTGTCTTTATCTTTTATAAAAATTATGTTATTGATACATAATATGTACCGAAGATTTTACTTATAACTAATTTATGCCAAGAGCCTGATAATTAATTAAAAAGATTTTCTATTTCAACTATGTTTTTTTTAAATCCACAAGAATACAAATAATATCTCTAAGTACATATCTAGTTATTATTTATAAGTATTTTTTAGAAACAATTTTATTTGATGTGTAATTAGACATTAATTATAAACACTTCTTCTAACCAGATGGAGCCAGATATATATAAAAAACAATAAGAGTCAATTATTAAAATTAAAATTCATCTAATAAATATAAGTATTAATGTCATAGCAAATAGTATTTATACCAGAAGGATGCTCGTCTGGCCAAATACCCTAACAAGCAAATGCGAAACCAACACTGGACTCCCAAATCCTTGTCCTGACCTAAGATTTAAGAACTCTTTATCCAGGTCGAGTGCATCAGACATAGATGTTCTCACCGAAGTAGTTATCATAAAGAAATTAAGACAGCATCATTAGGAGAGTCTTAAGCAAGAATGCGAGAAACAAAACCAAGCCACTAACTATGATTATTAGAAGGTTTACCAAAAATGGTAATCCACAATAGGGCCAATGAATTCAAGGGAGCTGATATGCTAAGATAAAGGAAACCGATGATTCTAAATTATTATTTTCCTTTATTTTTTAACGTCGAACCCTGACTTAAACGTCGTGATAGATATTCCTTTGGAGAATCCAATGGCTAATTACTAAAGAAAGAGATCCAAAAGCAGGAACAATATTCAAGAGGACTTTACCTAGTTATCCCTTGGTAGGTACATTGTTTAGACTACATGAAATAATTTTATTCAAGTTAGATAGAATCATTATAAATGACAAAACTTTCTCTTTAAATATTTAACACACTTACTAAAAACTCAAATATAAAACCATTAGATATTGACATAATCTAATATCAATTTATCTCTGTGTTTATGGTAAACTGGTAAAGACTCGAGATTATAAATGTTATTTCACGTGTACCACAATGTTTGCTTGCTTTTCCAAAGTTACATAGTGATCACATATCTGAAGTCGTATACTCAAGTTTGAAAATACGATGAAATTTCACAAACAATCAAATAAGAAGAAAAACAAGAGGAGAGAAAAATAAATAATAGCAATGCAAAGAGAAAATGTATTTTAGTGTGTCTCAAAATTTAAGTAGTTAGTTTCTTATATAATATTTGTATGTTTCTCTCGTTGACGAAGATTCATAAATATTTTTAATTATCAAATTAATTATAATCAAATCAATAAAATGAAAAGGCTATTAATATAATTTGATTACAAATGAAATCTTTTATAGGTTTTTAAATAGTAATGACTAATGATGCATTATAAAAGAAAAATTATAAAAAAATAAATAAATAATACTTGGATATTTTATCTGAAAAATGAAAAATATAATTATCTGTATAATAAAAATTATAAAAGGTAAAAAAAAATGATAATAGTGTATGAAAAACTACATCAATGACTAAAAAGTTATGCAAATATATATATATATATATGAAAAAATGATTGAAAAAAAATTATGAAGTTATCATGTATATAATAAAGCTTATGGGTTTAAGATATTATGGAATATTTTGTAAAACAAAGATATTATATAATATTATGGAATCCTATGAAATTACATTCCTCGCTTAGCTTTCTTTTCCATTTCAACGTTTTTATCTCGATCAAATGCTTGATGACCCAAATCACAGTTTCCTTTGCATATATACTAAACAAACCAGTGTTATTTTGGCCTGAGATTAAGCTTAATTAGTAAATTAAGTCAAACCCCATATGATCTTTGATTTCTTAAATCTTTCACAATTAGCACGGGTGTCGTTCTTTCAAGTAGTGCTAATCAAACTAAAAGGGTTTGATTGATTTAATTATATATGAACTGGACACTTACCAAACTCACTATTTAGTTTGATTCCAACATTGTTTTTAAGTTTGAGTTTGAGGGAGACAGGGGACACTATTATTAAAAAATTGATCGTATATTAATACATCTTTTCATTTTAGTTTTTATATAAAAATTACATTTTTACCGTGTCATAAAAAATCAATTACAAATCAATTCTTAATATCATTTGTTGAGATAATCTGAAAATATATTTATTTTATCTCATACAAAACAAATTTATATTTCATTTGGTTTATGCATAATACAGGATAGAAGAATGAAAATTGTATTCTTATATATAATATATTTTTATTTTAGTCTTTCTTTAATCTAACTTCAAAAACTTTTCTGTAAGTGCTTTTTAAATGGGAACTAAACATATATTTTTTATGTAATAATAAAAAAAGAAAAATTTAGTGTAGAAAATAAAATTTTAATATAGCAAAAAATGAAAATAAAGAAGAAAAAGACCTCCCTGTAGAATAAAAAAAAAAAAAAAAAATCTAGTGCCGTTGTGCGTCTTGCTCTTGGTGTTTGCAATTGTCATGCTCAATTCTTGTGATGACATCATTGGCATTTGAAGACTGATGTGTAAAGTGTGAACACACACGGGCCACTTTAGCCACTGACAAAGCAATGATCTTCTTTTGACTAAATGCATAACTTTACACAAAGATTCGTAAGTAACTGTCAAGTAATTAAGTTGAAAGATAATATTTATGCCCCACTTCATATATTCGGTAATACTAGCCTAAAGAGAAATTGTATTTGAGAACTATATTTGTAAGTTGTAAACTAACATCAAACCATTTTTTTATATGTATCATAGGTAACTTTATTAGAATCAATTAATCTCGAGTCGAATGAGATTATTGTGAATATCAAAACTATTTCTACAAGTATATAATACAGCACATATCAGAACTTAAAAACTGAAATATTTGATTAAGCTGGAGGAATGTTATGTTAAATAATTTATATCAAACATTTACTTGTACATGACACAGTTATATAAATAAAATCTGTGATATTTATAGGCAAATATAATTGCAATCAAAGTATTTTATTTTACTGAAAATTTTTAGGTAACTTGAGCCTTCAAGGCTCATGATCAAAATAAGATTTAAGACTCAAATAGTATTTACAAAATTATTTATAATAAAAACCGAATCCACGTCATTTTATTTTGAAATATGAGTTTGTTTTTTATTAATTAGATCAACTTTTATTGTTATTACAATTAAAATGATGAAATTATTTGAAAAGAATATATGTAATATTGATCTGAAAAAATGTGTGATGTTTCCCGTTGGGGCTGAGTCTTGGCATGGCGTACACGATTCCTCCATGTCTAAGTGCGGCTGGGGACTTTCGTGGTACCGTTTATACTTACATCATTTAAATGAGAAAAAAGAATTTAAATAATACATTTTTAATTAAAAAAACTATTAATTTGGAGTTATTTGTAAATAAATTATACATATAGGGTTGTGGATCATGTTGAGAATGAGTATGACTGGTCATGTCCAGATTAGGCGTGATCAGGGAGGTCACGCTCAGATCAGACATGTTCCACCACTGGATGACATATCATACGTCTCAATCGGATGTTTCAGTTGAAAAGTTATGACCGTTTATGACCAAGTTTGTATACACATCGCTTCATCTATGCATGACACATGTCATCCTGTGATAGAACACGTCTGATATGGACGTGACCAGGGAAGTCGTGTCTAATTTGGGCGTGATCAGTCATGCTCATTCTGAGCGTGACTCATTATCCTATATATGTAATTTGTTTATAAACAATTCCAAATTAATAATTTTTTATTAAAAATATATTATTTGAATTCTTTTACATTGTCTTGTTTTCCCTCAAAAAGAAGGAAAATTTTCCAACCGATATTTAAATGGTTCAACTTTTGTTGTCATTACATATAGTTAATTTGTATATATTATTAAAGGAAAATATATAATATATTTAATTAAAAACAAAAAATAAGATGCAAAATGATTTTTTATTAAACTATATTTATATATTTTTCTCCTCTTAAATTAATTTATATAACCAATGGTAAAAGATACTTTAGTTATTTTATTTATTCGTTAATTATTAATACATGGGCCCTGATGACTGATATTGGTTGGTAACAGTAATTATGGGCATTAAAAAAGTACACTTGATATGTCTGAGTGCGCTATTCTTTCTCGTACAGAAACGTCTCTGATCCTTCGTAAAAGTGGAGTGAAAATACATAGTTGTTTATCAATAACTCATGTTTTACACACTCGTGATCAAACTTATTCATAAGATCATCTTTTGTAAAATGATAAGGACAACGTTATAAAAAGTTTTAATGTGTTGAAAATTATATGTATAATGTATATTTTAAAATCATTGTAATATTATACATATAATTTATCATTTGTTTACCAGTATCTTAATTTCATTTAAAGTTTTAACACGTTATATATATGTGTCTAATTATAAATTATTATATATAATAAATTTATTAATTTTTATAATAATTATCTTAAAAGTCATACTAACGATAAATTATGATTGAATTACAATATAAAATAATTTTACATTATTAATACATAATCATTAATCTCTATATATATTAATAAAGATAAAAAAATATGTCTTAATTTAAATAATTTAGTTCCATATTTTAAAAAGTTATATCCGTTTTTTTTGTTAACCACTACAACCAGGGCATTTAGTTTTTTTTGGTATTAGGAGGTATTCACCTAGCTTTAATCCTTTCGAATATATATGAAACTAAATTTGTATTCAAAACTTAGGTACATTTAAAATTTTTTACTTCTACTTAGTCTTGTATTTTGTGGAAATTAAATCCGCCGTATTCCTTTTATTGTAATTAAAGGTTTAATTGCACTTTTGATTCCTACAATAAAGGTTTAATTGCACTTTTGATTCCTAATAAATCATAATCGTCTAATTTTAGTTCCTCGAATTTTAACTATACCAAATTGGGTCTCCTATATAACACAAGGAGGGTGTAAATTAATCAAATTATTCGTGAACTATTCTATCTCGATTTACTTACTACTAGTTCAAACTCATTCATTTAATTAAATAAATAAATTCAAATTTGATATTAGACTTGATTATTTAAATGAGTCAAACTCAAACTTTGAAAGCTCAACTATGAAATAGTTTTGCCTCTTAAAAATGTTAAATTAATTACCTAGTACATTTTTTTATTCACTTATCCCATGTTAAGCTCAGTTTGCTATCATTAGATAATTATCTATTATCAAGATAATTATTAAATATTATATTGATAAGTTAAAATTATTTAAGAAAAAATAATTAAGTTATAAATGAGATAAATAAGTCAAATTCAAGCTTAATATTTCCTAACAAACTAAGCCCAAGCTTTCTATTCGATAACTCAAATAAAAAATAAGTCAAACTTGAACTATCAATTATTTTCACAAGTCAAGCCAAGCTTCAAATTAAAAGCTTGGTTCAGCTAGACTCGTTTACACCCCTATAAACAAATATGTGATTTTAGTCTCTTATTCCAATTAGATTTTAAAATATCATAATTATGTGATTTTATTTACTCTATTAACAACTTATCATTCTAGTTTATATACTCAATGGAATAGTAATTAAGGAATCAAGTAATTTTAAAAGAATTATTCTTCATCCTAATGATTGATTTTCTTAAAATCTAATAATTAAGATTAATTGTTTATTACAATCATTAGATTTTAAGATAATAAATAGTGAGGATCAGAAATAATTATAGGAGAACTACTCTTGGAGTAAATTGATTTATTCTCAAATATAATAATAATAATAATAATAATAATAATAGTAATAATAATAATAATAATAATAATTGATCCAATTGACTCAAATTATACATTTTGTGATACTTGACGAAAATAATGGACACAATTAAAAATTTGGAAACTAAAATCACACAATTATGCTATCTATGCAATGAAAAACACAATTAAACCAAATAAAAACATATTATTTTCACTTTTTTTTTTCTTTTTTTCTCTTTCTTTTTTTCTCACAACTAAACACCGTGCACATCTATTTAATCAAATACCACTAACTTATTTTCGTCTACTGAAATTTACTTTAGTCTCTTGTAGATTCCAAGTTCAACCAAAAAAAATACACGTGCATATATGTTTTCCATCACCCAACAAGTCATGTCATGTGACTCATAATGTGCTATCGCCCTCTTCATATTATTAATTGTCATAACTAATATATTGAGTTTTTTTTTTTTATAATCCGTAATAACATAAAATTTATAATGACTTCATGTTGAATTAATTGAGTTAAACTTTCTTAATAACTATTCTATTGAGTATTGAGTGTATATTCAGACTTAATTTTTTTATTAAAATTCAATTTAAAATAATTATTCATGTTTGATAATTTGTTTGAGTAGTTTTTCAAAAATTAAATAAATTCTACTATATATATATATATAAACATTCAACTTTATATGTATTTTCAGATCTCTACTCTCTCTCATATTTAGAGTGCATTTGTTTAAACTTTTCCTAAGAATTTTTTTTAAATAAAATACTTATTATAGTTTTGTAGATGTTTATTTAAACTTTCCTAAAAAAGCATAAGCAAAAAATATTAATAAAAAACCCGTAAAATATATTATTATTACATAGAGCAGAGGCACTTGAGTTTACCATAGTTGTATTTGTGAATTTTTATGTTTAAAATGTTCGAGGAAGATGTACATCAAAGTTGAGTAATTATAAATTATACCTTATCACTGACCAACAAAGAAGGCGTATATGATTATTATTATTATTATTATTATTATTATTATTATTATTATTTCTGTTCTCCAGAATTGTATATGGTTAACATTTATGTTTTATGCACTGCGTGTTGGAGAACAACATGTACAAATTTATAGGTTCTTTAGACTTTCGAAAAATTGTTTAGTTATATATACGGAGTATAAGTTTTTCTTTGCAGTATTAAGATTTTTTAAAAAAAAACCCACATATATTAATAAGTAGAAACTACCGTTCTTTCGATTTTTTAAATTAACTTAATGTATATTTTTATAATTCCTTTGATATTATTTTCTATTTTCTCATTATACAATGATCTTCACATATAATTTGTAAGAATAAAATTTATATTTTAAATTATTGTTATTATTGTTATTATTGTAACTAAGTTATTATATTCAAATTTAAGTTAATTATATTTTATTTCAAATTATACTATTTACTGTTACTTTTAAATTTAAATTACACTGTGTTAACTATTATTATGAGTATGTTATCTTTATATATATTTTAAAATAAAATGTTGTTAATATTTTTATTAATATAAATATAATGATGTAAACTTGCAGAAAATTAAACTTAAACCCTTACATTAAAATGACTTAAATGCTCTTATATCAGGGTTTAATTTTAATGGCTTCTTAATCAAATTTTTTTTACTATCAATATTATATTTATATTTTAACAAGACTTAAAAATGATTTTTTACAGAAATAGTTTGAAACATTATTTTTTGAATATAATAAGACGACCAAAGATAAAATTGAAAAGTTTCCTCTAATCAACTAAGTTGGTAAAGTTACTAGACTTGAATGAATTGTGAATCATATATGGTAGAAAAAACATATAAATCATGATATATATATTTTCATTTGATTAAAAAGAAAAAATAAAAAAATAAGATGTTACTGTGCAGTTAAATTAAAATTCTTAGCAACATTGTTTTTCTATTCCACTTCAATTAAAATTTTGAAATTTATCTTCATTATTATCTTTATTGTTTTTACTATGCAACACATAGATTAATTTTGTATAGTCTATTTAAGGTGGTTTCTAGTTGTATAAAAGTTTTAATTTTTTTTAAACAAACTAGTTTTTAGCTTTTAAAATTTAGTTATAGTTTCTTTACTTTCAATATAAAATTATTTTTTATTTTAAAGGTTTTCTATCTTATTAAAATTAGTTTAAGAAGATGTTTGTGTGATGATGTTGGCAACGATAATTGTTAATGGTGTCAATGCTAGTGTTGATAATAGTGTCGATGATTGTGGTGTTGATAATGATGATGATGGTAGCAGGGATAACAATTCATGTTTTAAAAATCAAATCAAATTAATTGGGTAGTTTAAATGAAAAATTGAGGAACCAATTTTGTGTTTAGTCCATTCAAACCATAGAACCCACTTACAATAAAACTTGTCTATGAACTAGTGAACCAGAAAAAAAATAAAAAAAAAAGGTAAAACTAGTTCACAATGGGTCAATGAAAACTGCTTAATACAATGCATTTTGATTTTTTCCTTAAAAAATTTGTTATTGTGTATTGTTGAAACCTAGATCCAAGTATTATGATATATTTCATTTATATATATATATATATATTTTGAATGTTAAAAACCTAAAAAACATTTGGAGTTTTTAGATTTTAGTGTTATTAAGCTATGAATAATATTATATTTCTCTAAAGTTATTTTATATAATTTTATTATTATTATTATTATTATTATTATTATTATTTTGATTGGCTCAATTTTTGGAATATTGGTTTTGGTGTTTGTATTGGTGGTGTTAATGGTAATATTGTTGCCAATATTGGCAGTGATAGTGGCTGTACCTCTGATGGTTTGGTGGAGGCAAGAAGAGTAATTGGGAAATGTATGAAGGGTATTTGTTATTTTTAAAATTAAAAATTAAATTTATAAATGTATTTTTTTTGAAAAAAATGTAAATGTGTTTTAAAAATTGAATTAAAATTCATTTTAACTCCATTTTGTTATATGCATTTTGTTTTAAAAATTATAATTAAAAAGAAAAAATAAAAAAACTCAGCAACCATCATCGACAAAATTTAATTAGTGATTTAACCAAAAGAAAGTGATAATGTACTGTTTTTCTTCTTCCCATGCTTTCTCTCATTCTATGTTTCCTTAAAGAACAAATTACCACTTCTTGTAAAATAGAAAAAAAGCTATTAACTACCGTCTGGTGAGGTTCCTTGCATGTCCACATTGACCTATGATGTTCCGGCTTGAAACTCAAACACGTAAACGGCCAGCCCTTGTCCCGTATTTCTGTAGCAACAGTTGCGTGCATTAATGTAACCGCTAGCAGTTGCCATTTTCTCTTTCGTAATTTCTTTCTCAATAACTACACTGATAAATATGAATTATACAAATGCAGAGTTACTAATTCATTATTAATAAATTGTACTAACATAGTTTAGGTCAAGTAATTATAAGACAAATGCATCATTAAGCATGGAGATCAATTGATGACATGAATTATTTTAGTTTAACCAAAGGTGTGTGGTTTGAGTTCGGGATATATAACTACTTAAATATATTAAGAAAATTTTTTGTCACCTATAATAGTTCTGTGAACAGTATTGTCTCTTACGAAGAATACATGTGATGTAAAGCAAAAAATTATAAGACGAATAAAAAACAGTAAATCCTCTGCCCTACACCACACGTATATTCGGGTCCTGGCTTGACCTAACTTTGTGTCTCTCGTCCCTGATGTTACATGAAAAGAGTCGCACTTCAAAATCAGGACTTCAACTCTGGCCCTCTGTGTTATCGTTTTGGACGAAATTTGGAGCCTTTAATTTGGACCCATATAAATGTTCCATTACCATGGGCAAGGGGAAGTGGGAGATGGCGGGTCAAGCTAGCTTCAAAATTTATTTTCTCTGTTTTCCTGTGTTTTAAGAAAAATGGGAATTTCTCGTATGATTAGTAATCTCTATTAAATTAAACTTAATTCTAGGACCCCTCTAGATAAATTAAAATTCATGGCACCTTAAAATCATCGTTTTCAATCACTGTACTCAAGGTTTATTAGATCTGGCTGAGTTATCAATATGTTGAAGAGATTTAATTAGGTTTAGTGCAATTACAGTTACTTATGTTATTGATGTAGTCCAGAATAGGAACTCCATCTTTTTGAAGCTTTTCCAAGACCACCCATTTTCCTAGTAGAAAGTCTGTTTCAGGAAACTCTTCCATTGAAACTTTAGATCTACTCCTTTGAGCCATCTCGGACAAATAAGGAAGAGATTACTGTTTGGGGGGTTTCCGAGAGTGAGAAAAACTTAGATATTAGACGAAATGCATAAGATGCATGAGAAACTTTCCAATTTCTTTTACCAATAAACGTTAATTATTAATTTTTCTTAAAATATTAGTGAGAGATATTCCAAATTACAACTTCTTCAATTTGATAAAAACATGAAAGTTTTCTCTAAAAAAGTTAGAAGATCATTGATGATTAATTTGTATCTATATGATTTTTTTTTTTGGAAGGCTCTGTATCTATCTATCTATCTATCTATCTATCTATATATATATACATGAATGTAATGTCAAAAACACCTTTGGTCCCTTATGAAATTATGTTTTATTTTTATATGTTTTTGTCTTAGAGTAATGATTGAGATTTGTGGATAGATTGATTGCACTAGTTAATATTAACACAAAATATAGGTATATTGTGCTCAAAATTAGAATAATTTTTCAACTGATATTTTATCCATAATAATTGAGAATAACAATAGACAGCATAAACATATTTAGCTTTAGCCGTTGAAAGAGTACGTAATAGAGTTTTGCTTCTTGCTGGTTCATGAGATAAGACATGTTCCTGTGAAGTAGTCCTCCATTTGTACTTTTTCTTTCAATCCTATCACTAGCATAGTTTGCATAAGCTTATACATATCCTTACATAAAGATTCATAATTAGTAGCATTAAAGATAATATCATCAATACTATAAAATGAAGAAATACTAAATATTTCCATATTTCAAAGACATTATATATATATATATATATATATATTATTTTCATATTAAATATATGATGATATTTAATAGTAAAAAAGTATTATGAGTTTAATGGATATTTTGTCATTTTTTGTGTGCTAAAAACAAGGTATTTTTATTGTCAGAAGTTACATAAGACTAATTTTCCAAGACATAAATATAATCTAAGTTTTATTTTTTCTAACAGAGTCATCTTTATTTATATATATATCAATATTTTCATACTATTTATTAAGAAAATAAATAAATAATATAATAAATAAATATAAAAATATCCTTTAATACAATTTAACTAATCTGTATCGAGAAAATAAGTTATACATGAATAATATAAAATAATTTTATACCGTCATTTAATCATAATATATCATTATATCATGTTATGATAATATCTTTAAAAGTTATTAATAATGATTTATAATTAAATGATAATATAAAATTATTTTATATTATTAATGCATAATTATTAAAAAAATTATATTATTATTCATATTTAAAATAATCTTGTATAATATATTAATTATTGCGATTCCTCAACTGCTGAGGAGTGAGGAGGCTTAGCAGTCGATGAAAGAGAAACAAGTAATGCAAAGGAGCTTCAAAGGGGTGACAAATGTACCACCTATGATATGCTAATCTCGTAATCTAAACATGAGATAGATAGCAAGGTGAATGGTACCAATCGTGGCATTAATGAACAATGTCGTGAACCACCTAATTCATTCATTATATATCTCCAACACTGTTCTATGAGAAGGATATATGATTCAAGAATATAATGCTATGTTTTAATTGGTGGAGGGAGTTTCCAACTCACGTTTTGAGAGTGATTTTTAGGAGGGGAAAAATGATTTTTTTTTTCCTTTCTTTCTAATCAAGCGTGACCTTACATTCAAAGCCCATCCATTCTTACAATGATGACAAAAGGCAGGTGATATGCACCTAGCATATAAGGTTTTTCTAAGCTTTAAAGAGCGAAAATTGAGCATGAAGCATGAATTATTACCCTTTTGTGATATGATTTGAGCTAATGTGATATCTGACCAGAAAATCAATCAAAGGAGCCAAATGGGAGCAAAGAACCAGCAGAAAAATCAAGTTATGAAGAAAGGGTCTGGCGTCATCGGCGCCACTTGTGGCGCTAAGAGCGCCAGAAGCACTGGAAGCTGGCGCCAACAGCGCTAGTGTGGCGCCAAGAACGCCATGTTCTCTGGAACTAAGTGCCATCAACGCCAACTTCGCGCCATGGGCGCCATTTTCTCTACCAACTAGCGTCAAGAGAGCCAAGTCAGCGCCAAGAGCGCCATTCATTCTGCTGTCCCACGCCATCAGCGCCAGCTTCGCGCAATCAGCGCCACACTTCGACAGAGTCAGCTGTCAAGGGTAAAACGAAGATTTCACAAGCTGGACTATAAATTCTTCAACCCTCAGCATTGAATGCACGATTTTGGAGGGAGAAAAACACAAAAATAAGGTTTTAGAAGCTTGGGTGCCTTAGCTAGGGTTTAGGGAAGTTGAAGGTTAAGTGGGAGTTGTTTCTCCATCTTCTTGTTCCTTGCTTCAGCTAGGTATGCCATTTTGTTTTGTAACACAACCATCCATTATGAGGTTTGGCTAGTTCTTCATTGTAGTTAGGGCTAAGCACTGAATGTAACCTCTTTTGGTGATTATATTGGATGCTATCTTTCATTAATATCAAGTTATTTCACTTTATCTTGTTGAATGCATGTTTCTATCTCTCTGGAACTGATCACTCTAGTTAGGTATTAAGAGTTGGGGGTTTACAATAGGGATATTGGGCTCTAAGCTTGGACTTAGGTAAAGTAACAAGCTTTACATTAACTAGGGATAAGAGTGTATGCTTGCAACCATTTAATGCATCATTTAATGCTTGACCTAACCAATATCACTAAGGGATTAGGGTATTAAAGTGGGTTAAAGGTTAAGAACACTACGGGAGTATAGCTTAGCTATTATTGTATGAAGATGCATGTTGAGTAATTTGGGTTTGATGAAGGTAGTAGACAATACATACACGAGAGTAGGGAGCATTTAGTGTGGATTGCCCTAGCTACTTAATCACATATATCATCATAATCCTCCATAGTTGTCCATACATTCATGTTTATATTTAGTCTTTAATCCAGCTTATTCTACACACACACACAACAACAACCTTACTCATTTTATTTGTTATCCAACTTATTGATTTAATTTATAATCTAATTGGTCAAACAATCATCGTGGGACGATATCTTTCTTATTCACTTTATTACTTGTACGATCGGTATACTTGCCAAGTACGCAACAACAGGCTTGTTCATCTACACGTGTCTCACTCTTACCCTACTTAAGTGTTAAATCACAAATACATGAATGCATGTTATTCAAATCTCTATATTAAATTGATTAAACATTTTGTTTCCAGATATATTTCCTTTAAATTAAACAAGTTAGTTATTGCTCTTGATACTTACCGATGGCAATCACAAAACACTAAAATTTCATGTAATGGTCTATATAATATATAATAATTTATCAAGGGAAATTTACTTCTTTTTTTTAAGTCAAGGGAAATTTACTTGAGACTCGCTATATGTTATTGACGCAATAAAATGTTAAAGGAGTAATTTTTTTTCTTTGAAAATATAGTAATTTTTATTTTATTTTTAGTTTCTATATTCAATAAAATGTTAAGAAGTATTTTTTATTTAACTGAAAAATTGTTAGTTTGACAAGTCAGAATATGAATATGAGTGTAACTATAATTTGGAAGAGAATAAGCTTTATATGTCTAAAAAAATTAGAAAAAAATCTACGGAAATGTATTATACAAGATTTAAATTTTGGTACACAGGAAATGTTAGAGAAAAGAGGATGGAGATTCTTTGTAGTCAAAGTGAGAATAAAACTAAAATCTTAATACTCAATTTTTATAAAATTAAAGAAGAAGAAAATAGCCAATAGATCTTGACTGTGTGATTGAATGTATGAATCTTGACTGCAGGCAATCTAGGTTCGATCGAGAAAAGAATGTGTGGGTATTATTGTTATTACAAAGAAAGTCACCTATAGTGATACACAAAAAATGTCACTTTAGGTATAATATCAAATAGGTACAAGCAAATTTGACATATAATCACACTCAATTTTAATGTGAATTTTGAGTGAGATTCAACAACATAACTTGTGTGTTACTATAGTCTATGTCTACACTTTTAGAAATTGTGTGAATAGACTTGTTAACATATCTCAACAGTGTGTCAATATAACCTATACCTAAATTATGAAAAATATTTTAATTCATTTAAATATTATATGCAAATTTAAAACTATCATAAATAATTAAAGTAAATTTCATTAATAAAGTCATAACTTAAATAAATATATTATACATATCTATTTAATTACCCATATAAAAAATAGTCATCCATACATAACAAAAAATAAAAATCCTTGAATTTAAATTACATTTGAGATATAACTAAAATCAAGGAGAATATTACAGACAAAGCATTCACAAAATTTGTCCCTCCTGCATCAGCAATGAAACACTATAACATCAGTCACAAATTAATAAAGGAACAAGTCTTTGTACAACAGAGAATAGTCAGAAAACTTGCAGCAACATTGCTGACAAAGTATGGTTTTTCCTGCGTCTAAAATCTTAGAGAAATAAATTTGAAGTCACTAAGAATTTGGACACATAGGTAGAAAGCAACATGAATCAGAAGGTAGTTTTGGAAAACAGTAGAAGATCTATACTAACAATCACTACAACTCCAACATAAAAGAGTGAGCCCGAGTTAGCTACAAGCACTAATCTCAATGAAAATCCACTATTACTGAAGGAATAAGTAAAACAGGCTATTATTAAGTCTAGAAAAAGTATAGCTACTACAAGACTACATTTAATTAAAATTCTGAGTTGTGATTGTACAGAACTATAAGAACTTATCACTTTCTTATCAAAGTAACACAACTTAAAAAATATGAGAGCTCTGGTCACTAAACTTTGAACTCTTCCTAGCATTCCAAATAAAAACAAAAAATAATAATGCATATATTAAAGTTAGTTTAAATATATAGGTAAAAAGTGAAAATTCAAACACGAAAGAAAGAAAGAGATGAGAAAAAAGGGAACAAAAACACCTTAGGACAGGGCACATGACATGTTCTCTCCAAAGACCCCCAAGATGTGATTTTCATCTTTCTCCATTGCATTAACACACCTGTGTCATTTCTCTCCTTCCACATCTAACTGTAATTAGAGCACATTTGAATTAAAACAAGGAAAACAAGGAACCTATACCTTTGAAGGTAACAGTTCCAAAAATAAAGATAAATAGCGTACTTCACCTGAAGATAAAGGAAAAAGTAATGAAAAATCATTCCCCACAAACTGTCAAATTTTACAATGTAACAGTAATGATTCATAAGCTTCAGAATTACATAAGGCAAACATAATTACATAAGCAAGCTTTCTTTTGCAGCATACCTACTAAATACTAATGCAAAATGAAGATATCATAGAAGCATGTAGGTCAGCCATAGATTTTAACACTAGTCATTTTAATAAGGAGTACTCACCACTTCTCAGGAATTAGATTATCTCCAATCCTAGATACCTGGAGATAATAATCTAAAGTTCCAAATGTAGCTCCTACGTTTCCCTTCGAGTGGTTGGAACTAAAAAATTTGGCAATAGAACAATGTCTTTAACATTTAAATTATTTATTATTTATTCAAATATAAAGTTGAATAAAACCAAAATCAAATTATGGTTCTAAACTAGAGGAAAGCTTAAGACGTATAAGATCAAAAAATGGAAAAAATGAACTTATTCAATCATTTATGATTTTAATGGTGACATTTGGTTCTATATCCCTTGATTATGGAAAGAGCATATATAACAGTGAGGGCATTATAATATATATCAGTAGGTGGTTAACAAAAGTTATGAGGGGGAAAAGGTCACTGACCCCTGCATTGCTTTTCTTTCATACAAAAATGCATGATTCAACTAAAACTTACATGAAAAAACAGAAAACTGCATTGAATGTTAAATAACAATTTCAATGAATATATTCTAAATTGGTGAAAGTGTGTGAAAAGAAAAGCTATGGTACCCTTTAATTAATACCTAGAGATCTCTTGATACTTGTAGCTCCCAATCAAATACAGTATCATGATGGGAAAAAGCCCAAGCTGGCCACCCCGCAGGTGCCTCATGTGCTGCCATATCAACAAAAAAAATAAAAAATGAGTCAAAGGAAACAAAATCCATGTACGACTTTGTCCAATGAAATTGGTGCTATGCTCTTTTCAAAAACAAGTCTTACAGTGGAAACATTTACATTGAGCACCTCAACAGTTTCATGGTAAGTGGAATCCTGCCTCAGTCTTCTGCTCAACCAAAACTGTATTCACGGAAAAATAATGAAGCTCCAATGCCTACTCATTATATGCAAAAGCCTAAATCCTGTTGTATATCTAAGAACTTTATATAGACCAAAAAGAACATCAACTAACTAGCAATGCAAGAAAGACTAAAAATACATCATGATTCATATTAGTAAGAGGCACATGTGGCAGTCCAAGGGATTGATTCTTCATGGCAAGGCTTTTAAGTTGGGAGTTGGGACAAAGAACAGAAAATTGGAGAATGTCCTCAACAAGACATACAATAGAAATAGATAATTAGCAATAAAATAGAAGCGAATATTGCCCCAAACAAATTTAATGACTGTTTTTTCTTATTAAAACTGTGTACTTGAGATGAGAATGGAAAATTATAGTTTAGTACTGACAAGGCACTAGTTTTCTTATTTTGTAGAGACTTTGGATCAACCGATGGCAACTTGACAAAAATCACTCAGAACTCTGTCAGTAAAAAACACAAATTATAGTATGAAGAACTAACAGGGCGATGGAGATGAACAAAGTATCAAATCCAAATCTGAAACGATAGACACGACAGAGATGAACTTGAAAGGTGCTTGAAGCTTTAAACGAGATGAAGAATATGGAGTTTTGACTGCAAGAGCGAGATACCCATGAGAGCGCGTGTGAACACGATAAATAATTTCAATATAGAGTATATTACACTTGTATTTTTCTCAAATTGCACTTTAATACTTCTCTTTTTTTATACATTACTTTTACCCCTTCTCTTAACTTGTTTACTAACTGTCAATTGAATTATTTTAGCATATGAAATTGCCTATTAGAGTAAATTATACTAGCACTCCATGTGTTTTTTTCAAATTGCATCCGATACTCCTCATTTTTTATACATTACTTTTACCCTCCTTCTATTAACTAACACTAGTGTCCAAGGAACCAGATGCAACGGTGATGATGGCGAAAACTACGGCGGAGGACGAGGTGGTGGTGAAGGTGGATATGGAGGTGGCGGCTATGATGATAGCGGTGACTACGATGTAGGCGATGATTATAATGGTGGTGATTGCTCTGGCGGGAGTGAGTGCGCTCGAACGTCAGGTTGGTGGGTGAGCATGAAGATGAGGAGTAAGAGATGATAGTGCCATGAGAGAGGGAGGAGAAGGAGAAGAAGGTAGTGGTGGTAAGTGAAGAGAGATTGTTGAACAAGATGAGAATATGTAAAATCCAAACAATTTTGAGGAAGAAGAGGAGTGTATTTTAAACATTAATTTTCATTAAAAGTCATGTGACTAGTATTGTATACTTTCTATTAAATTATTAAACAGTGTTTAAGAGGGTGAGAGATTGGATGTAATGTGAGCTAAACAATTAAGGAGATTTTGGTATGATGTAAAAAATGAAGAGTATTATATGTAATTTGAAAAAAATACATTGAAGGGAGTAATTTACTCTTCAATATATTATTTTAACACTATTTTTCAATTCTCTAGTCTATAGTGACGCTTGCCAAAAAACATATAGGTAATTGTAGTATTATTTTTTAATCCGTTGGAGTATTGTCACAAATGAAGAAAAAACATAGGTAAAAGACCCTTTAAGTGACACTAAGTGTCATGTCACTATTGGATGTGTGTATCTATATGACTATTTTTCTTTTGTAGTGTGTGGATATGGATGGGGAAAGAGTGTGTGATTGGTGTAAAAAGAATTGGGGACAAAATTTTAGCAATTAAGTTTATGGTTGCACAAGAGATTCCAACAATATGATTGTATATAATGAGAATTGATGTAGTTTTATTTAGGGGTGTTCACGGGTACGGGTTACCCGTGAACTCGAATTGATCCGAATAGTTTGGGTTGAGTCATTTATATATTTGGGTCAAAATTGAACCGAACCGACCAAAATCGTTCATGTATAGGTTGGATTACAGGTTTAGATTTACAGATTCGTTGACTTGATGACCCGATCTGTGAACCCGTAATAATAATATAAATTTTATTATATATTAAAAATTAAAAAAATAATTTGACAATAAAAAAAGGTGTGGTATTGTAAATGTTTAAGATGACATTCAAAAATAGGATAAAATATTTTTTAATATTGCATTAAAAAATAGGATAAAATATTTTTAAGATTGCATTGCATAATATAATAGAATATCTTTAAGATTACATTGGATAATATGATAGAATATATTTAAGATGACATTCAAAAATTAGTTAAAATTATATCTTTAAATTAATATAAATAGAAACATATATTTGGTGTTCATGTATGTATTCCATTCTAAATAATATTAGAGTTTTAGAGAGTTTATGTTTGCATCATTGAGAGAATTGTTGTGAGATCATATAGAAATGTTTGTCAAGTCTTATTCTTCAACACTCCGTAAGGATTTAAAGGTACTTATTTGCTTAAGAAATAGAAGCGTAAAGGTAACTATTTTATTGTATTCTTCTTCTTGACTTTAGAAAATATCACAGCTGGAAAATTACGATACCAGTTTTGTCTCTATTCTTGATGAATTGAGACGTGCGACTTCTAGCTGGGAAACTAGGATACCAGTCTAGATGAGAATCAAGGATACCAGTCTATATTCTTGGTTAATTGAGACTAGAGTTTTTGCCGGGAAACAAAGATACCAGCTGATATAATTATTATGTAAGGGTAGACTAGGAAACTAGGATACTAGGAACTCTTGTACACAAAATTATCATAGTGGAGTTGTCCATTGGATTGATTATCCAATTTGGACATCGTAGTTTTTTTACCCAATTGGATTTTTTATATTAAAATTAATTGTGTCTTCTTCATATCTTATTTTCATATTATTGCTTTAAGTTTGATTTTAAATTATTAATTATTTTATAAAACTCAATTAACCCCTCTTGAGTTCATCCAGGACTAACACAATATTCATATGTTATAAAAGTTTTAATATCTGACTTTTATAATTAAAAAAATTCTCAATTGCTTCCAAAAATTGGACCAAATGAAATAATTTTCAATATTAAAAAAAGTTCTCAATTGACTTAAATTGACCATCCACAGTTTTATTAAAAAAATTTCAGGTATATTGTTATTTGTTTCACCTTTTTTTCATATTTTATTTACCATGTTTATAATATTAATGAATCATATTTTGTTTATTTGTTTGTTTCAAAAAATCTGGTTGCAACAAAATTGGTTATAACAAAGCTTTGTTTGTAAGAAACAGTTGTGATTCAGACTATTATAGTAAATCTTGTTCAAAAATCTTTTGCTTTAATTTAGTCTATTTTAAAATATTATGTTGATGGTATTAAATGAATCAATTTTATTACTTTCATACATGTGATAATATTGTGTTAATTGTATGGGATGTTTGAAAGAATCGTGATATAGAATAGTAGTTTTTAAAAAAAGTAAATGAGTAATCCGATGATCCGAACCGAACCGTTCATGAATGGGTTGGGTTTCAATTTTTTTTTTTCTTCTGAAAACCAAACCGAACTGATCAAATTGGATTGGATTGAGTCCTAAATTTAACAAAAACCGATCCAAACTGACCCGCAAGCACCCCTAGTTTTATTGAGGGAAGATAAAAAAAATAAAAATCAGTCAAGGTTGTTTGGATACATTGTCTTAGGTGACATCAATGAAAAGAGTAGATAAGTTTTAGTTCACCAAAAAAAGGAGAATGAGACTAAAAAGAACATTAAAAAAAATTAAAGAGATTTCTTGATAAATAACATCTTTGGTCTTTAACCAAGTTAAATGATGTCATGTGATTTTGTAGTCAACTTCACCATGTAATAAGTCTTTGTTATTATATATTTAATGAAATAATGTTTTAAAGACAAATAAATATATTCCAAAATTTTCAAACACTTTTTTAAAGCAAGCAATAGAAAAGCTTTAAAAATGTTGATCTACACAGTTATGTAATAAATTATGTATTGTCCCATGGATGAAGCTCAATTTTATAAAACCATTTTTAAGTTTAAATTGAATGTGTTTTCTAAAATGAATTAGAGATTGAATTGTGACCTTTTTAACTGCAATAAATTATGTATTATAATTTTTTTGTTTAACTTGCAAGATTGATATAGTTTTGATGAACTTGCTTAAGATTCTATCTATTTATTAGATATCAGAAAATCCTTAAAAATAAGGCGTCAGAATATATTTAGAAGTAAGAAAATAATTTTTAATTAAAGGAATGTTCTAAAACAATAGGATCGTATTTTTGTTAAATCTAAATGATTTTTTAAGAAAAACTAATGATGACGACTCTAGTGAGTGGTGACAATGAAGTCGTGTTGGTGGTGTTGAGGCAACAACAGAGAATTGAGAAAGCTAACGTGACAAGGGTGAAGGAAAGAAGAAATGAAAGGAAATGGGGGGAGTGTGGGAAGTTGAAAGTATTAAAAGGGAAAGGATGGGGTGTAGGGTTCTGAGTGAGTGAGCGAAAGATGTTTGTTAAATATTTTTATCATTCCTTGAAATATTTTTATCAAAAAAGTTTGTTAAATATTTATCATTTATTGAAATATTTTATTTTAAATTTAAAAACAAAAAGAATAAATAAGATAGAATTAGAGAAACTGAGAAGTTATTTTAGAAAATAATTTTCATTCCCATTCTTTTACAAGAGAATAAAAAGATGGAAAAACATGTGTAATATAGATTCTTGTGGAATGAGTTAGGCATGAAAACTATTTTTTGAAACTTATAACAATTATGGAAATGTTACATTCCCATGAAGAATGTAATTTCAAACTGTGAAACAAACAACCCTTAGAGAATATTTTAGTCTGATATTTTTTTCATTTATAATTTTTTTAGTCTTGAGAATATTTTTTTCCTAGGAATATAACATGAGAATGTTATTCTTGATATTATTAAAAATCGTGTTTGGTTAATTATTACAATTGATTGAGATTATTTTTTTATATTCCAATGTGTTTGGTTGAGTTATTTTTTCATGGGAATATAATAGTTATTGAAATTTTCTTATTAAATAAATCTCGTACATCACTCGTTCGCTCCCCACATATACGACGATTACGATATTTGAAAGATGAACAAGAATTTCCTATTAAAAAAGGAGTATTGGAGGAAAAGGAAAAAATTATCATAAAATGTAGGAATGAAATTGACAGTAAATCAAATTGTGCGAATAGTAACTGGGCAAGAGCAAAATTTGTGGGGTTGAAAAAAATTTAAACATGTATCATGAAGGAACAATGTGAAAGTAGTGGGTATTGGTTAGTAGAAGAGTATATATGGATTTTTACTCATGAAGAGGTTTTCATGTTCCATGGAAATAACTTTTTCCACCTCTTCTGTTGAAACTAAATATTGGTGGAACTTGAAATTATCTTTCTTGAGAATAAAATGCACCAAGATTAATTTTTTCAAGAACTTATAACAAATGTGAGATAATGTACCAAGATTAATTTTTTCAAGACCTTATAACAAATGTGAGATAATTTATTCTGAAACAAACTTCCCCTAAGTCTTTGGAAAAGTATGGAGTGAAAAACTGGAATTTGGGGGTGGGTGGGAATAGTAACACGCAACCCAAACCCATGCAGCAGAGTTCGAACTACGAACTCGTTCCACGCAAAGACCAGGCATTTGCTTCCTACACCATTAATTTTTCTAATACACCCAGCATATACAGTGCAATACCAATTTTGCCCTTCTTGTAATCCAAAAGCAATCCATAAAGGTTCATACGGATTCGTAATCCGTAAGAACCTTACGGATTCGTAATCCATAAGACGAAACAAAGGTTCTTACGGATTACGAATCCGTAAGGCTACGAATTACGAATCCATAAGAACCTTACAGATTCGTAATCTGTACGAGTTAAATTTTTTTAAAATGATTTTTGAAAATGGTCCAAAGTAGGTGTCGAACCCGCAACCTTCGATTACAAATGCGCGCTCTGACCATCTGAGCTACTGAACCATTCATGTTAAAAATTAATTAAAATTGCTATATATAATATTATATATTTTAATGTATATTTAATACACATAAATTTACATAATTAATTTTTATCTAATAATATATTTTTTACATATATAAATTTTTAATGTATATGAACCTCTGATTTTATAAAATTAAAATTTTTAATATATATGAACCTAATATTTTTTATTAAAATCTATAATTTTTAATTAAGCCATATTTTTATTTTAATTT
>PYAF01001154.1:710712-755338 GCA_007407185.1 Glycine tomentella | reverse complement strand
CCTTTCTCTTCCCCGATGAACCGGAAGTTAAGACAAAAAAAAAAAAAAAAGGTGTGAAAAATGTTACGGTTATCTTGCACTTGTAATAAATTTTGATAGCTTGTATTTGTAACGGTAATCTGGTGCGTATTGTCTATATAAAAATGTTTACCTATTTGGGTAATGTTTGTTCAAAGAACTACCGGAGTAGTAGTTGTTTATTTTGGTAAATCATTTTTGTTCACTGGGATGATAGTATTCTTATTGAGAACCATTGAATCTTTGTTATTGTTATTGATTTGGACTATCTGGAACATGACCATATGATGATATATTGTAGAAATAGGTTCTAGGTTCTAGGCTTTAGCTTAGGATATATTCCAAACCATAGGATTTCCTTTTATTGGTAGGAATTGGAGGCAGTGTCAGGCGGTTTACAGTAATTCATGCACCCTGCTCAACCAACTGAGTTAGACCCCCTTGACAAATCATAAGGATTTATAGACATTGATGTGCGATTTAAATATTTGATTACTTTGGTTTTACTCATTTCTTTACAGGGCTACAGGCTTCTCTTTCTAAATGTGTCCAGCAACAGCGGGATTTAAACACTCTGACTGAAAATAAATCTCCCTCCTTACTTCTCCTTAGTGGAAATGAATCAATGATTACCTTATCTCCATTCAATATCTTAGATGGCTGAACTAAACCATGCCGGCTCCATAGGTTGTTTTTTTATTTTTAATGCTTAGTTGCCAACTTGCCATACAGCATCATAGTCAGTCCCAAGCTTGGATAAAGGATGAGGGTTGTATTAGACTCTCAATAGCCTACGTTAAACTTGTCTATATATCTATCATGGATCATTTTCACGCAAAAGTCTGGTGTCTAACCAAGCCGAATGACATCATGTGATTCATGTACTTAAAAATATATGCGTGGTTGGGCGAGAATAATATTAAGATGGGTGATCTCTTAGGAAGTCTTCATGTCGTACCTCTTTACCTAGTGGGATGAGCCTTTTGTTGTTCTTTTGTTAGTTGCCATATGTTACTCAACAGGACATTTTGTTTTATTAATACCGAACTATTTCCAGTGAGTGTGTGTTGTGTTGTTTTTTTTTCTTTCTTGTGCTTACTGCCTAATTAACATGGATTCAGTTCTTGCAATTAGGAGATAATATTTTCGGATCAAGTTCACCCGATGCTGCAGAATCTCTGTTTAGAGCCTTTGGCCCTGTTATGAAATCAGGACTTCCTTGGGCAGCAGTGTTGGGAAACCATGACCAAGAATCAACTATGGATCGTGAAGAGTTAATGTCTTTAATCTCTCTTATGGATTATTCAGTCTCACAAATCAATCCATCAGATGATGATCTCATTAATCCTTCTAAAGGTGGTATGATGACTAAAATTGATGGCTTTGGGAATTATAACCTAAGAGTGTATGGTGCCCCAGGGTCCATGCTGGCAAACAGCACTGTTTTGAATCTTTTCTTTCTTGATAGTGGAGATAGGTCTGTTTATCAGGGAATTCGAACTTATGGATGGATCAAGGAGTCTCAACTTAATTGGCTTCGTCGTGTTTCTCAAGAATTCCAGGTAACAACAAACTTATCTTCATTTAAGAGTTGTGCTCACTTACCATACATTTAAGAGTTGCTAAACATGAAACTAATGTTTTTGATGATTATAAAATGTGAAGAGACTAAGCGTTATCTACTTATCGTCATATACTTCAATTTTGACATGCTTCTTACCCGTGATTGTCTTCATTGACTTATATTTCTGAGTTATTTTCTACAAACAAATACAATCTTCATAATTTTCTCCTTTTCTTGGTAGTGATTTTATACTTTTTCTACAAGTATATTTTCTATGGGAAGTGTGACAGAATATTGTGTATCATGATAAGTTTTAGCTTTGCTAGATAGCATTTATTTTATTGTATTGCAGAAAAGTTGCCCAACAGGAATAGAACATAGTGACATGTGGGCAAAGTATTATGTATAATACACATGCACTATCAGACAGTAGGTGGAAAAAATGATAGTCGGCCCTAGGAAAGTTAGAAAATAACCCAGGCATGTCATAAAAGGAAGCAATTTCTGTCTTGAAATTACTTTTGATGTGCTTCACACCAAGGTTCATAAATGTATGAAATCATACTATAGCATGCTCAGGAGTGACATAAATCTTCTTTCTATGGTTTTAGCTCTTTAGTAATGAACATCAACTGAGTCTTTCAATAGCTAACTGTGTTTGACTAGAAATTGTAATAACTATTAGAGAAAAGAATATATAGGGGCAGGGCAGACAGTATTGGTTACAATAAGTTTAATATTTTTTCCCACTTCTGTTTTGGCTTTTAGTTTCACCCTGTATCCTCGTAATCTAACTCCTTAAAATTAATTAACACTTAACCTAAAAAAGGTTGAATGCTGTGAGAAAAATGTTAGTCCTTTTATTAGAACAGTATTATTTATTTCTTATGCAATCATGCACTTCTGTCATTCATAGGACACGGCCTTTCTTTTCCCTTGAGGGAGCTTTCCCAGATGTAGACCCCATTAACATCTTGCAGGTCACACACTCTAACAGGGACAAAAGCGGGATCCTCTTCACCCTACCGATGGTATTTCCACCATGAAACCCCCAGCACTTGCATTTTTTCACATCCCAATCCCAGAAATTCCACAGCTGTTCTACAAAGAGATCATAGGGCAGTTTCAAGAGGCTGTGGCTTGTTCACTAGTGAACTCGGGGGTCTTGCAGGCCTTTGTCTCCATGGGAGATGTGAAGGCTGTGTTCATAGGCCACGACCACACCAACGACTTTTGTGGAAACTTGGATGGCATATGGTTTTGTTATGGTGGTGGCTTCGGATACCATGGCTATGGGAAAGCAGGGTGGCCAAGAAGAGCAAGGATTATACTTGCTGAACTTCAGAAGGGAAAGAAGTCCTGGATGGACGTGCAGAGAATCATGACTTGGAAACGCCTTGATGATGAGAAGATGAGCAAGATTGATGAACAAATCCTATGGCAGTCTAGATGACAATGCTACTATTACTTCGCTGTTACACTACACACACGGCACAATGCATGTTATATCTGTGTTGTTCACTGTATTAGTATTAATGCAGTATATTTTTACATCTTTTTGTTCATTACTATTCTGTATTCCTCTTGCAATTATGCTTTAATATCGTGCTAAACACTCATTGATTTGTTAGTGACTGTCAGAGTCTGTAAATTGTATCATTCCACGAACTTGGATACTAAATATCTTATTTGATCAACGGATGATTGGATCAAATGGTACATACTTGATTTTCTTTAAATGAAGTCCTACGTTCGATCTTTATATATGGGAAAAATTCCAGTCTGGACTCTGGAAGTGTTTATTCCATCGTACTGTAGAAATTCCTAGTTCAAACAGAATTGTGATTTTGACCTAAAAGAAAATCTTAGTTTGAGATCATTTAAATTGTTCGTTGTGCTTCTAATATATTTGGTCAATAATGCTGCTGCTTGTGCTGTAGATAAGTGAAGACAGCCACATTCCACTTGAGTTCCAAATTCGATCCTTGTCTTCCCTTTCGTTAGTGATATGTATTTTAAAGCTATGTTTAGGTTGAGAGAATGGAAAAGGCCAATGGAAAGAAAGAAAAGGGAAAAGCTAAACCACTACTCTCCGAACTCAATTTATTTAGAAAGTATCATGATATTCATTACATGCAAATGGAAGTTGTCTAATCTTTAGCTTACCATTATACTTGCATGACTTAGGTTTAAATAAGGGTTCCCTATTGGTAAGCAATTCGTAATCGCATCATAAATTCTAACCATGTACACTGATTTGCCGTTTGAAATAAAGAAAGCTTTCCCACACCCTAAACTGCTTCTCATAAAAAAAAAAAAAAATCAGTAAGTTTCTTCTCCTTCAAAAACTTCCCTGTTATTTAAGCTTCAAACACTGCAATTAATAATGAGTTGCATTTGTCTTTGTTTTTTTATTATCAGGTTACATAAAATTTTGTAAACTTAATGTACTTGATATTAACTCGTTGATGAAGTTTGAATTATGTAAAATTTTTAATGAATAAACTAATTTAAATAACATTTTCTCCTAGAATATTCTTTATTCAATGTGACAAAATTTTATTTATAATTAATTTTTTTACAATAATATTTAAAATATGCAACAATTAAAAAAAGTAATATTTAAGTGGTATTTTACTATTTTACACTAGCATCCAAGTTTTTCTTTTATGGTTGTGACATCAAGTAGACCTAAGATGAGGAAGAGAATTGGGCCAAAGCCCACTTCTTCCCCAATACCAATATTACTCATTGGCAATTGAAAAAAACCGTTAGGAAGATAGTTTGAATTTGTGAAGAAAACAACAACAATAACAAATATGGCGGCAACCAGTGACGAAGAAATGGAGTCACTACTCTCCGCGTTCGATCAGATCTACGAGGTATTATTCGAATTCGATGCAAACACTTGCTATTATTATTATCAATGTTCTATAATCATCAACGCTTAACCCTAACACATTGATTTTTTCTTTGTTCGTTTTTTCAATTTTGCGTTAATTTTTGATCAGGATGCAAAGAGCGGCATTTCGGAGATGCAATTGCTGCAATCCAACTACAACGCAGAGTTTAAGATGCGTGAATCGCTCCAAATCTCTATCAACGCCCTCAAAAGAGGTTCGTTATACTATAATACACAAATTAAAATTTTCGCGTGCCGTATTTTTTGTAGCTGGATTCGGTTGCAGAAAATGACAGGTTGGCAAAACTGTACTCGGAGTCCTTGAAGAATCTGGCGGATCAGGTACTTCGATTACGAAATTTTGCGACCTTAATTGTGACCGCAATTTAAATTTAGATATAGTTCTTTAGATGTTTTTAGTATTGTTTTCTAAATCAGAATTAGAGTTTTATCTCCGCGCGATAACGGTTTGCATTAAAGATTAATGCAAGTGAAATTTCAATTCTAACTTGAGAACAGTGTGAAAAGTACTTAAGCAACTCTCTATGATCTATCTAAGTTTTGTCTTTTATTTTAAATTTAAAACTAACTGATGGTGTGACGTGCAGCTTGACTATCGTACAAAATGCCTGAATTTGAAAGAAGAATTGGAAAGAGCGAACAATGAAGTTTTGCTTAAAGAACACGTGAGTTGCTTTCAGGATTTTGAATATCTCTGCTGTGAGATTCGATTTTATTAAAAAAGAGAATATTACCAACGCGGTGTGGATGATATGTTATGGGTTTTGAGCAGGGACATAGGAAGGATGTGGAATTGCTTAAGCGAGAATATGAACAAAAAATTGTGTGTTTAGAAGCTCAAGTTAAGTGAGTATTGATGATTCAGTAAACATTGAGTAAATAGTCAGATTAATTTTTGAAAGATTTATTAGTCCTTGAAGGATGAATATTACATATATGGTATCTATATATGCATTTAGAAAGTGTTTCCATGTTGAAATCTCATGCAATAAACAAATTGCAATTGTTAGATGAAGATCAAATGACTCAAATTTCGTATACATGTTTTAAGTCCAATTTATCCAAATAAATTATGAATGATTTGATCTTCATCCATTGATTCTGATTTGCTGACTGCACGAATGAGAGAAAAATTTGACTTTAAATGGAGAAGTTGTAAAGCAAACTAGCATTTTAGATCCTGCGAATGAGACAACAAACATGTTTAATTGTCTTAATCAAATTATTCATGGAGATTCTGAGATTCATGACATCATTGACATGGGGGTTAATTTGACTGAAGAAATGCACATTTAGGGACTTTAGGTTTAATTTTCATCGTTCAGGGACTAGTATGAACTTTGAAGCACTAATTTAATTTTTTACTCGTAAAAATATGTCAATCACTGAACTGAAGTTTTGTTCTGTTGATGGTCTTGGACTGACCTTATGTCAGGGAATCTGTACACGAGAAAGCAACATATGAAGCAACCATAAACCAACTCCATGGAGATTTAGCAGCACATAAAAGTCATATGCAGGTTCAAGCAATGAGGTTGGATCAAATCCATGATGAAGTGGAATCAAAATGTGAGGCACTTTGTTTACCACTAAAAGCATGGATTTTCTTGCCTCAAGGGTTGTGATATATCCATAAGTAGGTCAAATGGTCTGAAGTTTTGTTTGCTTTTGCTCATTATTATCTGACAGATAATTCTGAGGTTCAGGACTTGAGGGTATGTCTTGCGGTTGAGCAGGAAGAGAAAAATGATTTGAACAGAAAAATCCAAAATCTGGAAAAGGAATGTAAGACTCTGATTTTATTCCCATGTCATGTCTCTATTCCTTCCCAAAACCAGTTTATTTATTGTTATATTTTGAGCATTTTGGTCTTATACATGTTACCTAAATAAGTGGGAAGCTTTTTTTTTTTTTTTTTTTGTGTTTGTACCCTGCAGTGATGATTTGTCAAACAAAATTGGTTGACCAGCAGCAGGAAATGACCTTAAATTGGCAAGTGGAAACACTTAAGCAGAAAATCATGAAACTGAGGAAGGAAAATGAGGTCCTGAAAAGAAAGTTCTCTCACTCGCAAGAGAGTAAGTAATGTAGGAAAAACTCAAACTAACAATAGCAGCCTTGGGTTCACGAGGATAAAGTATATATATAATGGGGTACTATATACTTTCCCAGAAATGAGATCAAGTCTTTCTCTATCAGTGTTTGACGATGTATAGGGAAATCAAATCATTAATTATTTGGTTTTGAGTTGAACTCAACCTGGTTGGACTAAAGCCAATACGATTATTATATAAAGGTTGTAGCAAATTTTAGTTTAATTACATTCTGAAGATTCAACTCAGCTAGTTAAGTTACGACAGTTTCTAACCAATTAACAAATGTAGGCGTTTAGTAGTCATTAAACTTTTTAAACGAATTTTTAGGTTTTAACAAGGTTGATTTATATACTATAAAGACTTGCAAAAATAAATAAATAGGATTTATTTCTTATATTTTAAAAGAAAAATGTTAGAAATATGAAACAAATATATTTTAATTCTTATGGTACAAGCAATATGATTGATTGCACTTTCGGTTTGGTGAAAAACTCTTATTACCAAAGTATTTTTTATTCAACGTGCAAGTTTTTACATTTTACAAATGAAAAATATCTACTAAACAGCAATTCTGTTTTGAGAAACATGCAAGTCTTTATAAGATAAAAGTCTAAATCTGTATAATTCATTTTGTCGCTTATTATGCATAATAAATAAGATAAAGGAAAATGATGGGTGAACATTATACACCACTTGACACTAAGAGAAATCAAGAGATAAAAAGATAGAGTAGTGTAGCTAATAGAAGTAATATAATATAATCCGATAGGAACAGAAATGATTAATGTTAATAGGATGTTTTGTAATATGTAGAAAGATGTTCATATATTATTATTCTATGATAAATTATATTACTTTTGCAAATAAGGACTTCTTTGCTTAATAAAATGTTTTGCCTTTTATTTTAATTAATATTTGTTAAATATATCAACTATGAATATCATATTAATTTAATTATAACATTTAACTAGTCAATGAAATTTTAAATGAGTTCTTGTTTTAGAGGACATGTGATAAGTTGAGGTTACGTACGCATATATACTTATTAAAAGGTTTCTCTTTTCATGTGACATTATTATAAAAAAATTCTTATTAAACACTTTTAGCAAATTTGTGAAACCCTAATTGTAAGAGAGATGATAATCATTTTTCACATTAAAAATATTTTTTTTCTCTTTAATTAATGATAGAATATGTTATAATATGTATATACTTGATTATATCGATTTAGCTGTCTTACAATTTTTTTCATGTACAGAAAATTTATATAGTTTGTTTTATAACAAAAAGATAAAAAAAATATTAATGTGATAGGAAAATATATAATATTACAAAAATGCTTATAAGTTTTTTTTTTTATGAAAAACATAATTGATAAAATATTACCTTTAATCCAATATACCTTGATTTTCACGGTAACTTTTCAACATTACTGGGAGAAAGCATAGTCCATATATCACATCAAGCAAAATTACCCTATGATCGATGTTTGACAAATGACACGACCCATGATGTGAAGTTTCTGAACAAAACTTACAAAAACATTTCCGGAATATGATGGTCGATGTTCAGGGTGTGTCACGACCCAAAGCAGCACACCTTAAAAAGTGTCATCTTAATGGGTGTCAAAAGCTGAGGCCCAAAGCAGAAATTTTATCACCTCTCCAAACTAAAAGCCCAGAAAAAAGATCATGCCTTGTTGTGAGGTTTACAGTGGATCACGGGATATGAGAGAAAAATAAGGATAATTATAAAGAGAAAAAAGGGAAGAAATACTCAACATGTATCTGCAATTTCATTTTTCTCTTTCTTCATGGAAGTGCTTTTGTTTTCCCTTTCAGCAATATTTTATGTTTTGTTTTAACCTGTGTATAAAAGATTACATTACAAACTTAAAGAGGTTAGTTGAGTGAAGTAAGACAATATCTCACATAATATATTACAAGTTTAAAATTTTGTTCCTATCTTTGAGTTGAGGTAAATGTAATTACTTCGGTAAAATATTCTTATGTTCAGAGATTTTCTTATCTTGGACTAAGATGTAATTTCCTCTCCCTAAATTTCATTAATCGATATAGAAAAAAAGTGGCATTACATTACATTGATCAAAATGATTATGCTTATTACAATCGAATTGCTTTTAGTCACATAAAATACAAAATTTTAACAATTATTAAAAAAATTAATAGTTGATATATTACTTGCATATAGACAATAAAATATGAATTGGTTAAAATTGATTCTTTATTTGTATTAATAATTAATATGAATTTTTTATTTTATAAAGTAATGATTTACTTTATAGGAGTTGGATTCCATGTCTCAATTGCATTAATTTTTTTCAAGTTAAGTTAATCCTTTACACTCTGACTAATTATCTTTTAAGGTCCCAAGTACTATGGGGGCAAGGTTTATTTATAATTAAATATTTACAAAATAAAATATGTGCTGTTAATCATGTGTCATAAGATAGCAACATGCATGAGAAATGCATCAGAAACTAAGACTAATAATTCATTATCTATCTTGCCCTTTGTGATAACTTATCTTTATTATTAACACAAATAGACAAGTAAAAGGTTATATTTTCTATAAAAAAATATAAAAAATTCTTCTATCAGTAAGTTCCCTTTCATTTCCCCTCTTAAGCAAGCCTTCAAGCATAACATATATGACTTGAATTAATTAACATCTGATACACATGGGAAAGAGGTGAAATATTATGGATAGAAAATTAAGTATGTGTATTGATTGAATCGCTGTAGTTAGGTTGATCTAAACTCAGGAGTTGGCTTACATGAGTTCAAAATTGCAGTTTCTTTTCTCCTAAATAACATCAAAATGATGAAAACACACACATTCTTGCCTAGTTAGAATGCCAATCTTAAAAGAGGTAGACACAAATTTTATCAAATAAAATCCTATCACAATTTATTTAAAAACTTACTATTAAATTAAAAAAATAAATCACATGTTTAATTAATTATTTTTATAACATGACTATCTATCCTCTATTATTCAATTATAGGAAAAAGAGAATCTAGAACCCACCGTGCCCATCCATTCGAATAGACGACGACGACAACAATAACAGTTGTCATCGTCACTGTTGTGTCGATGTATTAAACGCTGCAAAAAACGTACGTTCGGAGACAGACATAGCAGATTTAATTACGAACAATCACTGAAACCATGATAGTTGTTCACTCTTCTTTTTAGCATTAACTACCAAAATTAATGTGGCTTAAAATTAATGCACGTGGCAGTGCAATTACTGACTTATACGTACGTGTTGTTAATTAAGCAATAAGCATTATCGATGGAAATAATTTAACACCAAAGTTAACCAACCAACCTTAAAATTTCCCACTACTCTCACAGTCAAAGTGTGAGAAAGTGGTAAGAATGAATAAAGGAAGAGGAAATTTAGAAGATCAAGCAAAGTGACATTCCTTCCTTCATTTCTACCAAAAAAAGAATAAACAAAGTTCCATATGAAAGGGTGTTACAGCAACCCATGCATGCCCACCAACTCAGCTGCAATGATGACACTAAGAGTGGAAGTGGAGTCTTTTTAAAGGTGACAAAAAAGCTTGTATCATTAAATTCGATATCATCTCTGGTTTGTTAAATTTTCCATGCAAATCAGAAAGTAGACAGCATGATTCATATTATGCATATTCAAATACTTCCTCCCTTCATCAAAACACATTGTTATAATTCATATACGAATGTTCCCTTTTTTGTGAATTGAGATATTTTTTGTCCAAAGGCTAGAAACTTATACTTCGAACTATTATAATTTGTTTAAGGGATCAAATTTTTTTTTATGGTTTAAGTCATATGTATTTTTCATTAAAGATAATATTATTTGAGTTCGATAAAATTAATATAAATGATGAAGTTTCCCCCAAAATATTTAATCAACACAATTGCATATCTAAAATCTGAATCCAAGACCACAACACCAGCTTTTTTCAAACAAATGATCTCGAAACTATGAAGACATATACGAATGTTTAACAAAAGCAAACAACACTCAAACCAATTTGAAAACTCACAAGAAGAAGGTTATTGATTTCTTTTAAATAAAATATGGAGTTGAATTTTTTAAATTAAAAATAAACTTAACAGTAAAAAATTTTCTTGTAATTGACTGATATGAATTGAAATTAATTGCAATGTAAGTGGTGAATACGAGGGAAAAAATAAAATTTTGGCATGAAGGAATGTAGTAGTTAGTAGTAGTAGGTTGGTTAAAGATGACATAGGAGCAAAAAGTGTGAAAGTAGAAACTAGTCCTATATCTGTTGAGAGAAGTGATGGGTTTAGGCACTGCAAAGAGAATCCATGTTGGGAGAGAACTTGAAAAGTCGAGCCACAATAAGGAGAGGGAGGAGTTGGTGTCGGGCACGCCTAGCCTTCTCTTCTCTTCTCTTCAAACTTGTTTGTTTCTTTATGCCTAAAACAGTACCTCATAGCTTAGTGGACGGTGAACATTGGCTTCATTCCCTTTGGCGTTTTCCCATGCTCCCCCAACTCACACCTTATTCTCTCTTCTCTTCTCTCATACATACATACCCTCCAAAATATAATGTGCATGCAGTGATCTTTCGGGTATTAGCACTCAATTCTATGCACATCATAAACCTTCCTCTTTCCCCCTTTGTGCCCATTCTTTGATTTTATGTGCCTAAATATTGTGCATGTGTGTTGTCTATGATAGAGACAGAGAAGGAAGATACGTACAATGATTTACTAACTTACACATATTTGTTTTTGTTTTTAGCATGAGTTAGTTAATAAGTTATAACTACAAATTATCTTAAAATATATTAATGACATAGTTTACTAATATACTCATACTAAAAAAATAAATTTATGTACATTAACATGTTTGTGGGATTTGTTATCATACACACATTTGTATTTTAATAGAGTGTATCAGAAAGTTATGACAAGAAATTCTCTTAAAATACATCAATGTAGCTTGTTAATATATTTGTACTAAAAAAGTATGTCTAAGTTAACAAATCTCACATATATAATGAATAAATGATTATTGTAGTTTCTAAATATATAAATCAATAATAATATACTCCTGAAATTTCAATCATTATGTTCTATTGTACAACTTAATATTAAATTAAACTTAAAAATATAACTTAATGTTAATTTTTAAACATTATAATTTAATAAAAATAATCCTAATAAACTTAAATACATGTAGTAATTAATTGTACAATTTTTACAATATACAGGACTAATAAAAAAAAATTCAAAGATTAAATTATTACAAATTTAAGATTCAAGAATCAAAATAATTATTTATCCTTTATATTTAATTAAACTTGTTTTTGTAATTATTTACTATAGTATAGAGAATATATTAAAGACATCAAAATATGTATAAAGATACGAAAAGCTTTTTCCTGATTTGATCCTCCATCCAATGATTTAAATAATTACATGCCATTTCTCATTACTGAATAAAGCGGGGTTCAAAAAAAGGTGTAAAAGGGGAATTGAAGCTTTTTGACCATAATAGTGGTGTGTACACCATCAACTTTATGTTGTTAATCTCACATAATATATTATGGCTGCTAAGCTTTTGCCTCGAAGTTATTATATTGCGTATATAAAAGTGCTGTTTGTTGATCAGGTCCATAACGACTCAAATCGATCCTTTTTTTCTTTTCTAGGCTAAGACTACACTAGACTTTATGAGGGGCATTTTATTTTTGAAGTCATTGAATTGCTAGTGACCAGATTGGGAGACTTCAAAATAGCAGTATCTAAACTCCGAGGCACAATGAATTGTTCTTTTCAATCTATGCGCTCTTTCCCCTTAAAGGGAATTGCATACCTTTGCCACAGAGCCAGTTTGTGACTATGCCTTACACATTATGAAAAACAATTGCATATTATGAAAACTTGAGCTTCCTTTCCTACACACCTTACCCATTTTAGCATGAAAAAAGAAAGGGCATATTAGCATGAGCAAAAAGAGAAAGGGGGTTTATAAAATTGTGCCCCCTCTCACTCACCTTTTTTTACTTGGTGTCAATTTTATTGATTGAAAAATACAAGAAACATAGATACAATTAGAGCATATGTTTGGAATACAATGGGAATTGGAGTGTAGAATTTTATATACACAAATGGAACTGATCTAGAATTAAATTTCTAAGTTCAATTCAACTTCTATTTGTATGTAGGATCTAACTGGAAATAAAACTACTTACAAATGCCACATATATATTACTTTGAAATAATAATTTTATATATTTTCAGTGAAATTTAGTAGTTACTAGTTCTTGATAGTGGCCCTTCAATACCTCCTCGGAGATCACTTTTCATTCTCATGATGATAACATATTATTGGCCAGTCCCTTCTTATAACAATGACTTTTGTTCCACCAATAATGATGGCTATGATGTATCCACCAGCTGCACCTAAAGGAGCATCATTTCTAGAGTATGAAAAAGATGACTGAAAATATAAGTCTTAAATAATTTATTATTTTTTTTTTGTTGAAAGGTTTGAAATTCATTATTATTTTTAATTATATAATTGTTTGTTCTAAAATTATTTATGTATGCTTCACAAGAAAGTGATGGTGATAACAATAGTAATTTATTATGATAATTTTAGACGTGTGCGGCTCTCCATCGATCCAGTACGGGTAGAATAAATCAGGCTATACCAAGCTGAATCAAAAACATTATGTAATTTTATGAAATTATATATATAGAATGAACCATTAAGTAGTTTATTTTTGTTACAATCATTAAGTAGTTTATATTTCAAGAACTACATTTTAAGAGCATAAATAGTTTTTTTTTTTTAGACAAGAGTATAAATAGTTGAGGTTAGAGATAAACAAATGATTTTTATAAGAAAATAAAATTGAATTCTTTTTTTATAAAGTTAAGATTTGAAGGAAAAACTCTAATATGAAAAATTATAAACAATTATTTTTTTTAAAATATTAAAAAAAGAATAAAAATACATATTTAATAATGGTGAAGCCTTTTTAGGTTATCATATTATAGGTGTGAAGTATGAACTATCTATAGTAAGATCTTTCATCTAATTATATTTTTTTTTCATCTACAAAGTTTGAACTAAAGATTATCTCACTTAAAGAATTTGAGCCTAATTTTCACTTAAAGAATTTGAGCCTAATTTTCCTTGAACTAATGACATATTGGTTAATAATGAGGTGAAGTTACTTAATTAACTATTACAAGAAGCAAAGAAATAAAATAAGATACGCTCTCAAGTTCAAAAGTAATAAAATTTCAAATTTGCAGCAAAGAGGTAAATGATTCTAATAATAGAAAAAATTCCAAACATGACTATTAAAATTAATAGGGCTTTATCTAGGTCAAACTCTAATTACTTGATCAATTTAACATGCAACACAGGTTTTCAAAGAATTTTTGAAATTCACTTTATTGATAGGTATTTATTCTATGTTTTTCTTTTTTAAATCTTAATCAGGCTGTTACGTAAACTTAACGCTATGCATGATTTACATGGTTGGAAGAAAGGCATAATAAAACTGTAAGCAGCAACATGATTGAGTAAGAGTAAGAATGGACAAAAAGGAGAGACAAATTGAAAACTACATCAACTCTCAATTGTTGTCGATGTCACCCGAAACAGTCCTAGATGTATGGGACAGGGTTTCAGTGATGACTTGCAATAGTTCGAGACATTCATTTGTACAATTGCTTACATATTCTTATTCTCTCTGTCGTATTGATATATTGAATTGAATTGAAGTGAAGTGAATAATATATACGGAATCTTTCAGAGATTTCATTCTCATCCTCTATACACTTTTTCTCTTGTATTGTATGCCCCACTTTTCCTTTCACGATTTTGGATTGAGATGAAAGAAAGTTGCAATGCTAACGTTTGTTTCTGGTACATAATATATACAATAGGCTTTGGAAATGATGAATTCGTATACGTTCTCCTAAATTAGTACTTGTCACGTAAGAGTTACAGATGGTACTGTAAATTTCTTTTAATACAAGCGTCAACAATATTGTATTAGTCTTTTAGAATTCGAGGGTTTATTAATATACAACCTTGCTGGAATCATATTTTTATATACACATGTGTCTACCATGGACTTCCGTTCCTTAATTTAATTTTAAAAAGAAAGAAAAGAAAAAGGTTAATTATGGCTCCAATTAATGGCCTGATAAATTTTAGAGACATTCGAGTAATATGCACGTACGGTGAACACGACGGCTAAAAAGCTTAGCAATGATCACCAGTTAAATGTATTAATTAAAGGCAAAAACATAATGGTTATAAATAACCTTTGATGTATTTTTTATATATGTTACAAGTATAATTAACTAGGATTAAGCCCTTCTAAAGCCAAAGTATTGATATGTGTTTTTGGATCTTTGATATAGGGTGTTTACATAAGTATTAGTGTGAGAATGATGGTTTACTCTAAAAATTGGGACCAAATTGGGACCATTATATTATAGAATTACATATGTTTTATTTGAACTTTTGTTAATATTTTAAATATTTGATTATAAATTTGTTTTAAAGTTAAGATATTATTATTATTATTATTATTATTATTATTATTATTATTATTATTAATAATAATAAAAGAATTTCAATCGTATATAGTTCAACTATAATTGAACCAATAAACTTTGAACAAGTATTTTAATTGATTCTAATCCAATTTTAAAAACATGAAAATAATTTTCTCATATTACACTAGTGTAATATTGTGTAGAAATAACAAATAGTATATTATACTATTTGTTATTTCTTGTTTTTAATATTAAAGGCTAGTTAGGAGGTTGGAGCGAGGGCACCATGATCATAACAACATTATTTGCCTTTTGTCACGTAGTTGAATGTGGAATAACCGAGATACATAAATATAAATATAGATAATATATATAGAATTTGATGTATAAAAAAATAGGATGGTATATATATATTTTTCCTTTTCAAAAATAATTTAATTACAATATTCTCATAGTGTAATATTTTTTCAACGACATTTAATAACATATTTCCTTGTTTGATGAATTTAATTTTATAATAATTACTTTAAAAATCATATAATTATACATTATTGTATCATGTTAGGGTGATGTATGAAAAAATAAGAGAAATAAATATAGACCATATAATTATATATACATAAATAGTTAAAGATTACATGATTACTCATCATACTTTAAAAGTCAAAGTTAAAATAAAAATAAAAATAATTTTATTTTTTAAGTGCACACACATGTGTGCACATATACACATGTATGTATATATTATTTGTGTCTTTTTATAAAAACTCATTCCAAATTCTTACTTGTGTTAATTATTATTTTTATAAAAATATTCTTAATTACTACCTGGTCTTTTTTAGTGTAATGTATTTTTACACTATACTTGTTTGCTTATAAAAAGGATCAAATGTAGTAATTTACAGTTTTTCTAAGACATTTTTTCCTACATTGCCCTTCACATTTATTGCACATGAAAAGAAAAAAAAAAAAAACATGAAAACATATAGTCGGTCAACCAAATGGTCTTGACATTAATTTTTTTGGCCTTTATTTATGTTTCAAAATTGAACTTCATCAAAATGAGAACCTTTTCCTCCAAATTTTTGTTTAAACTTATTGGTGCTACAAAAGTTGAATTTAGTTTCTATAGGTGACGTATTCTGATCCGTCCAATCTTGTTATTTAACCTTAAGTGGTAGATCAAATACAAGAGATGTGTGAGACAATTAAAAAATTGAGGAACAAATGGTGTAATTAATGCACAATCATGACCAACAAAAAGAACATATTATTAATAAAATGAGCAAATTTGTTAGCAAAAGGACCAAATGAAATTGATATTAAAGCACTTCAATATTAAGTCTCTCATGTCAAGTCCTACTACATCTACTATCAATGCAGATGACATTGACCATCATGTTGACAATGCTAGTGTTGATTGAGCTGGAGGACCATTCATTACATGTTTATTTTTTATTTTATCAATTTCATAGCTAAACTAGATGTCTTTTTTTTTTTTTTTTGTTATGAATATGCACTTTTATCATACATTTTGTTTTGATACTTTTTACAAGTATTGAAGTTGCACATTATTATACATTTTGTTTATGGATATATATGTTATTGGATTTCAATGTTATTAAGAATTTTATTTATTGTTTATAATTATTAAACAGGTTGAAAATTTATTAATTAAGAAACAGACAACATAATGTAATTTAGCAATCAATATGGCAACTACTTTTGTTTTCTTAAAAAAATATTATAATTATTTATTTACTTTAGCGACTGAAATATTTCATTGTATTGACACCAACACAGGCAATATTTTCTAAAATTACTATTAAAAATATTTAAAATAGAATTTAGCAATCAAATATACAAAATCTTCAAGGACCAAAAACACTCACCGAAACAGCGATCAACTTTATTTTTAATATTCCTTTAATAATATTTTAAATAAACTTCAACGACGGGAGTAGACAGCTGTTTCGGTCGCTGAATCATGTCTTCACAATAAAAGCGACCAATTCATTAGCGACTGAGTAGTTTATATATAGCTACCGAATTTTGGGGTTGCGAGACTGTAGAAAATGTCGGCGCCGACTTTTCCGGGACTGTTTGTATTTGGTCATTATTTTCGTCACTGGTTTTAATATCGATTGATCTTTCCAATTTTGGTCGCCAAATAACATTTTCTTGTCTGAGTATCTCCCCTTTCCACTAAATTTTTCTGTCTTAATTGACATAAAAGCATCTATCTTGAATTTGTTGAACATGTATTTGGATATTGATTTGAATGCTCCTTGCAATAATTACAATGACTTTGATAGTGTAGCATTAGTTATGGATTGCAACAAATTAAGCACCTCCAAATGATAGAATCCAACATAATCTAAAAGATGGAATGATGGAGATGATGAGGAAGCCAACGACACGTTAATGTTGGTTGAGCATGTCATAACTTTTAGATGTGGCTTTATTGAATTTTTTTTCTATCAGTGTGTCACATTAAAATAAAGTTCATGCATGCCTTTCACTTTTTGTTGATAAGTTCAAGTTGTCATGGAAATCTTAATCCTAGCACCAATGTCTATAAAATTGGCTCGAACTAGGAACCAATACTCCAATAGTATAGCTTGTTTGACTCATTTATTCAGTTGATTATGCTAGTGACTAGATAAGAATAGGTCTAAATCGACCAATTTTTTGAATGCATATATGGACCGTTGAACTGGCAGGTTGTGACTCAAACTGATTCTTGACTGGAAATGTGTACGATTGTTTACATAATCGGTAGCTACACTGTACCCACATTCACATAAATCACAAACAAAATCGAAAGAAAATACACAAAAAGCCACAATATGGTTCGATTCGAAGCTTCAACCATTTAGCCACTCGGTGTTTAGCCTACCATAAAGCCAACCTTGTATATATCCCACAACAAAATTTATGATAATATATTATATAATATAGCATATATACAAATACTAAGCATGTAATTTTAATAATATAACATGTATATTGGTTGATTTATGCAGTTTAATGAGTGACTCACTTATTCGATCAATAATTTTGAGACTCAACATCTTGACCAAGTCAATAATTGTTCTGATTTTTAATACACTGTCTAGCACTATTATATTGGTGGCTTCTTCTTGTTCGGTCTCTGCAAATCTCATTTATATGATTTGGAGGCAAAACAGGCGATGCTTTACATAATAATACATAAAATTGTGGCCGAAAAGTTAATATATATATATATATACACACACACACACAAACACATATTTTGAGAAAGTGTGTACGTGATGTTTTGTTATAGCTAGCACTCTTTGGGCCCTAACAATTATGTTCTTTATATGAAGGAGGATAATATGAAAACTCACCTTAGATCGAATCTTAGTGCATGTTTGTATCACCGATGTGTTGGCTCCCACCTATGTTTTCACAAGCATCCCCTTTATTACTTATGCGGTAAACCGACATGGAAATTCAAGATACCGAAATTACAACGGCAACACAAACATACTACTATTACTCATTACCATCCCTAAGTGATAAGTATTGTTTTTTTTTTTTTTACAACGTAAGCGTTGAGTGGTATGAGAAGTATTAACAATATATTCTTTAACCTACTCCTTTTAACAAATACAATTAATAGTAGTCATATTTCACATGCCTTATATTTCAATAAGTTTGCGTGGGAGTTATTCTTTGACCTTAACTAGCTAATATATTCATCCTTGTTCACAGACCATATATGTTCCTGGAATTTATTAAAACCTAGCATTAGTACAATATTTACTTGTTAATTTCAGACATATAACATATACATGACCAAGCCAAGTGGCCACGAGATATAGTGTGTTTGGGGGTGCAATTGTTAGGAGGTCTCCCCTTAAAATCACGTGAAATTGACTCATTTACATGGAAGTTATGATTTGTGGATCATGCTGAGCGTGGATAGAAAATGTATACGAGCGTTGGATAATCGTAACCAAACACACATAATCTAAAGGGCAAATGAGAAAAACAAAACAAAACCAAAAAGAGCAAATTAATTGTATTTATGCAAACAATAAGGGCACGCTCAATCGGTAGCAAGGTTGGTCAATGCGAGTGTACAGTGCGTTCAAAACTGTCCATGACCACATTTTAGATATATGTATGCAATAAGAGCAAACCAATTGAGGGATTGGTCTATTCCAAGACCAGCATTCATTGAACACAAACGTATTATTTCTGAAGAATCTGGTGCACATAGTCTCACGATTTTTTATTTATCTTTTTGAAAGGTCTATTTTCATACCAGTAAAGGCACATGCAGAGTTTGTTTGTTTTGTTCTGAGTAGTCTCTGACCTATTTTGGTACCTTATATACGCATAGCTAGACTTATTTGTTTTGTTCTGTTTTTCTTATATCCCAATTTAATGCTTAAATTACTAACCCCTCACCTCTGTCAATTTGTCTATCAATCATGTTATGCACACACAACTGAGCCTAGAGAAAGCGCTTTTTATACATCAATTATATATCAGCACACTGCTCTGCATATGCGGACACATACTTGTGTGTGACCATCTTTGTGCTACCATTTTTCTTTATATAACTGACAGACCAAAAGATTTTAAAAGGAGAAAGATATTGAAAGTAATCTTATTTTTGTATATGTAAAGAGATTGTTTTTAAATTTAAATCCATGATAAATAAGTCATATGGAACCATAACTTTATTGTTATTACAGGACTCGTCCTTAAAAAAAACAATATATATTAATCAATTTTTTTGTCCTGATTCTAGAAATTTGTGAAATAAATTATTGGTTAGATTTTTATAATTTTGAAAAAAAAAAGTTTCTTTTTATTTGTTTCTTATAATTATAGTACGAACAGCTGGTGGGAATGTAATTTTAACATGACAGAGATTATCAAGCAGTAACGCAGGAAAAAAAAGGGGGGAGCAGATTCTTAAAACCAACCTGCCACTTGTATTTGTAAGAATTAACATAAATAAATTGTATAAACACCATGAAAGTTTTGTGAATGATCGTGACCATCAAGGACGAGAGAAATAAAATGATGGTTAAAGTAATGTGAAAAGTCTTTTGGTGTAACGAAATTATTTTGCATGAAAGTTTGGGATTTAAAGCCTAATTGAGTGCTGCCAAGTAGCTTGCAATGATATTACAAGAAAAATGTTCATAAAATTAATATTGTTTTATTTGGATTTAACTGAGATTTAATCATAAAAAGTTGTGTTTATTTGGTTGCAGGAAGATTAGTTTGACTGATTAAAATTTGTAGCAGCAAAACCAGAATATATAGTTGCTTGGTTAGTAGCGACCAAATTGGTTTTGGGGTCCTGTTGCGTTTTGACATCATCATTGAAGTTGGGTCTGTTATAGCATTACGTAGATGTGTTAAACATTCAACATGCGGACTCATGAGTGAAACTCCATTGGAAAAAAATATAACAATTCTTCGATCCCTATATTATTAATACACATATGGTTTAACTAAGGAAATTTAAAGTAATTAATTGAGCAGAATGTATTATAAATTTTTTTATATTTGTTTTTTATTTCTTATATATATGGTTTAATTCAAAAATCAAAACCTTATTGTGACTAAACCCCAAACTTGTGGGTTGCTAAACGTAGACCCCCCTGTCCACACGATCAGGACATGATTGTCTAATGACGTTGCTACTCCTAGACACCGAAACTATATAGTGGCAGACCCATAATTTTTTTTTTATGTTCGCACACTTAGTAGGGAGTGTTTAAGGGCAGTGCTCTCAAAAAATTTTTTTATAAAGAAAATTTAAATCAACACTTTATGTATAAGATTATGAACTCGTTCAAAATGTAGTTACTTTTGTAACAAGATGCAGATAATAGTTTGATCATAAATTAAGCCCCCAAATTTTATCAATCCTCCAAAACAAATTTATTGGCAAAAAGGTTCATTTCTTGAAGCAATTTATCAAAGTCATTATCTCTCACTTCTTGTAAACGAGACTTGACTATGTTCACTAAACCAATTGCATTTAAAAGGTCTTGATCTTTTCTTTGTAGTGTTTGCGACAACTCATAAGAAATCCCCAAGATAAGTTGCATAAGATGCAACAAGAATGCAAACTCAAAATCCTTCATGGCATACAAAATGCAACCTGCATCAATTCTTGCAGCATCATTCTTAGGGTTATTTTCAATAATTTTCATTAAGGAAATTATTAGAGAAAATAATGAGATAACACTTGTAACTGTACTAAAATGGGAACTCCAACGAGTGTCTCCAGGTCGCTTTAAGGTTGTCTCTTGATTTAAATCTTTTCCGGTTGGTATTTCACCACAATCAATTCTTTCAACGATATACTCATATTGATTCATTTGAAGAATTTACTTCCGCTTGCATGAACCTCCTATGACGGTAGCCATCTTTTGAAGCATGTCAAAAAAATCTTGAATCTTTTTGTGATGTTTTGCAACCTTTAACAAGTGTCAACTGTAACTGATGAGCAAAACAATAAATGTAAAATGCAAATTTATTGTCTGCCAAAATCAAACTCGTAAGCCCTTTGAATTCACCCCGTATATTACTAGCACCATCATAGCCTTAACCGCGACATTTAGACAAACTTAAACCAAGTTTAGAAAATAGCCCATCAATCGCTTCTTTTAGTGATTGTGTAATAATATTTGAAACATGAATTTGCCAATAAAACATTCAACAATAGACCCCTTTTTGTTTACATATCGAAGTACAACTGCTATTTGTTCTTTAATTGCAACATCATGGGGTTCATCAACTAGCAAGGAAAAGTAATCATTCCCAAGATCACTAATTATTGTTTTAACAGTCAAATCAGTACAAACTTAAGCAATATCTTTCTGAATTTTGGGGGAAGTCAATTTGTGATTATCGGGGCAATTTGCAAGACCACACGACTCATCTCTTTATTTGGCTTAGTATAAAACTTTAGAATTTCAAGAAACAAACCTTGTTAATTTGAACTTTTAGATTCATCATGTCCCGAAAAGGCTGACCATTTCACAGTAGGTATCTAGTACAATCTAAAGAAGCTTTCAGCCGAATACGATAATCAATTCTTTGTTGTTCAAAAATATTTGAAAAGAAAATATCAATATGTAGGTGAGCTTTGAGGAGACATTGACCGTACTGCCCCTTTTAAAAAAAAAATTTACCTAAATGCCACACCACCGAAAAATTTTACCAGAATGCCACGCCGCGTAATTCGCTAGACTGACAAGCGAATTACGTGATGGACACGTGGCAAGCAATACATAATTCGCTAGGGGGCCCAGCGAAATAGGTGCCACGTGGCAGGCAATGCATAATTCGCTAGGGGGCCCAGCGAATTAGGTGCCCACGTGGAAAAAAAAACAAAAAACTTCGAACGGCTATAACTTTTGATAGGAACGTCCGATGGAGGCGTATGATATGTCAAAACGCTCGAAATTCAGAGGGGAAGCCTTGAAAGGGAAGTTGGTCTGCCATTTTTCCCAAAAAATGCCTCTAAGTGCCTCAAAATCAAGATTTAAGATTACGAAATGTCCTTCAAATAACGTAACTTTTGATAGGAATGTCCGATGGAGGCGTACGATATGTCAAAACGCTCGTCTCTGAATTTCGAGCATTTTGACATATCGTACGCCTCTATCGGACGTTTCTATCAAAAGTTATGGCCGTTCGAAGTTTTTTGTTTTTTTTCCACGTGGACACCTAATTCGCTGGGCTCCCTAGCGAATTATGCATTGTCTGCCACGTGTCACATAATTCGCTGGGCCCCCTAGCGAATTATGTATTGCTTGCCACGTGTCCATCACGTAATTCGCTTGTCAATCTAACGAATTACGCGGCGTGGCATTCTGGTAAAATTTTTCGATGGTGTGATATTTAGATAATTTTTTTTTAAAAATGGGACAGTACGGTCAATGTCTCAGCTTTGAGGAGGAGACGTAGTGTGGCCACTGTGGTGAGGCGTGAACAAGAGAGAGAAGAACTACGTTGCGTGAAGGCGTAAACGAGATAGAGAGAGAAGAGTTGTGAGTTTTGTAATATTTTTTTTAAAAAAAAGAAGCTAAAGTTTAGTGTCCACTCCTGCGGACACTTACACCAATGTGAGTCCACCCCTATATATATATATATATAAGCCTCATGTCCTAGGCATTGAATATTCCTATTTTTGTTTGGTTATTGAGTTGTGAAGTCCTTCCCACCAATACTTTGCTTACTGACTCGTCAGGAGTCTCAAATTAATTCATATGAAGTGATGATTTTACGATTTTTAGTAAACAAAACAAATTAATTTATAGGTTTAAATATATATATATATATATATATATATTGTAATTTAATGTTCTTTTCATTTACGTTAGTCATTGCTAAAATATGTTTGTTTTGTTTTGTGTATTCAAAGAGTTTTAGATATAACATTTTGAGCAATAAAAAAAATATTTTAAATAATGAAAAGAATGAAAAATAAAATAAACACATTTTGTAAGGATTAAAATGAATTTTTTATTAAAAAATAAAAATTAAATTATAAGGACAAAAAATATATTTAAATCTAATTTTGATAAATAATTATAAATTATTGAAAACTTTTGAGTTAATTAAGAAGCAAGTCAACACGTTTGAAATCAAATATATATAATTTTTTGTTCACCATTCACCCCATAATAATTTACCAGGCTTAGATGATTGAAAAAAAAAAAAAAACTCGTTTTCCTCATGTTTTCATTTTAATAACTTAATTTTTCATAAATTTATATATGATTTGGTTAATATTTTATGTACATGTTGTTTTTCTCTCTATCTCTCCTTCCATCACTTCACTTATTTTATCATATATTTCTCTCTTTTGGTCCTATTTTATCTATGTCACCCTTTAATTTTTACAAAATGTTAACGCGTACATTTAGCATTTCTCATTAGGCATATGGCTAATGACGCAATGGAAACAAACTCAAACATATATATCCGCTACAATATATTCCATCATCCAGTTGACAAACTCGATTGAGGAAATCTATATATAATCATGATACAACAGTGTGGATACATGGATGAGCTGAACATCTCCTTCAGATTTTAATAAGAATTCCCACATCCTCTTTCTCAATTCTCGAAGTGTAATTTATATATCTATTATACAACTTTACTTAGTGTGAATTAGTTTTAAAAGGAAAACAAGGTTAGTTTTGGTGGATTGTTGGTGGAGAAAAGTCCAAACTGTGTAAGCATTCTAAGTGGTACGGTCTTACACTTGCTGGCTATTATGCATGATTAATGGCTTTGCAAGATGACTTATATATCAATTCAGTTTCAGAGAGATGTGCTAGCTACATCCTTAATTAACTCAATTCATTTTTCCACAAGTATATGCTCTTATTATAAAGTATTAGCAAATTTGGGCTGATAACAATGTCAGTTTCATAATTAAATTTCAACTCTCTTCCAGTTCCAGCTAGTATAGCAGGCTTGCAGCCGTCACACATGGCAGCAAATGCGATGACAATATCCTTTTTAAGGATCTGATCTGTTTCTCTTTGCTTGTTCTTCTTTATACTAAAAAAACTCAAAAGTTCTGCATTTTGGATGGTACATAAAGAATATGTACAAGGCTTGAAAAGTAACTACATACCCTGTTTGCTAAAATTATTTAAATTAGATTTTTTTTTTTCATTCCACTTTAATTGCCTCCCCCATTCTATATTCCGATGGCATCCAAATCCAAATAATACCCAAATGTACAACCAGCCATTAAAAAATGGGTGATTTGAAGCATATAATATTATCCATTGACAAAAATATACTATTTTGATAGTTTTATTTTATATCAAAAGATATAGAGTAGAGACAATAGGCAAAGACGAAAGTATATCTTCGACTATTTAACTGTGTATATCTCATCAAGCAATTAGAAATCTCCATTCTGTCTATTCTTATTTATGGACAACTTTTTTAATTAATTATCCTCACTTTTCTTATTTAAGTATTTAATTTTAACAAAAGGGGTGTATATAAAAGAGAAAGGGAGAGATCCATGACATTTTTGTGGGGATTAGTGAACAAAGAGAGAGTGGCGCAATGATGGTTAGGTTTGTCATCGTTTTGCCTGCAATATAGAAAGATGAGTAGAGAAAAGTGAAAAGAAGGGAACATGTATACTTTCATAACTTTCCCTTTTCTGTTTTATGGCTCACTTTCTTTGCTTTACGGTCACCCACTTTAATCAGTCTCTTAGAATTCAGTAACAAAAGCTTCCTCCTCTTTTTTCCTTTACCCCAGCTTTTACTCTTCATTGTTCTGTCTGTTTCTATACTACAACCACTGTTTGCAATTAAACTTTAATCTTATTATTTGAATTGTAAACATGCGAGACTATTTAATAGAATTTATTTAAAACTCGATATCCCCATTGCCCAAACTAATCAAACTTAAATCCTTTCTAAAATTTTATTTTCTTTATAAATTAAACATGACAGACTAGCGAGGGATAGCTAGCTAGGTCTCCCACGGTGGGAGAGAGCTTAAAAATAATTTGTGTATTGAATATGAATTTTACTTAATACTACATAAATAACACCTTAAAAAAATTCCGATAACATTCCTCTCATAACATGCTAGTACAATTTGTCCTATCTGATGTGCCACTTACTCAGCACATGTTTACATCCTAAGGGTTCGTTTAGTCTGGTATAGTAAAAAAAAATTAATCGAAATAAAACACAAAATTGTGTCTCTCATTATTCTACTATTTATTTCTCTCATTTTTCATTATTTTTCTTTACAAACAAATTGGAGAAAGATGGATTTGGGTGTAATCAAAATCCTCAATAAATGAAACAATTATTAGGTGGTTCGGGGGGTTCGACCAATAATTATGTGACACATGTGACATTATTATTAATGTGTCACATAATTATTGGTGAAAGTCATAGATAATATAATGATTTTGGATCACCTAATAATTTCTCAAATAAATGAGTAAAAGTATTTATATTTTGATAATCAAAAGTTTCAAACAATCAATCAAGAATTTTTTTTCTCTTTATCTCTTTTCTTATTACATTACATCATCAATAAAATTAATTATTTCTCACTTATCTCTTCTTTTCTTTCTGAAGGTGTATACAAGTCGATGATTATCTAAGAAACATTTTTCAACAAAGATTCTCAGGTAATGCTCATTTCTAAAGGAAAGTGTATTAGCGTTCATTAACATAATGAATTATTATGCTATCTTTGAATCTAGAAGTAGTACAAAGTTTAATTGAATTAGTGGTTTGTTAGAGTTGTACATATTCTGCTCTACTCTCTAAGGAGTAAAGACCTACTATGTTCAGTAAGTGATTCAGGTTGAAATGGGCTGAACGTGGCAACCCCTTTCAAATTCCAGCTCCATGTTTTTCTGCACTGAACCTTCAGCACGTTGTGTTAGAACTGACATGGATGAAACATATGAGTAACGACTCTATTTATAGAATAAACAAAAAACATAATGTGTTATTAAAAATAATATTTTTTGTATTTTAGGTGACAAAAGTTAACTATGACAGATAAATAGTTTTATAGAATACTCACTTTGATAATTTATTTTTCAAAATAACTCATTTTGATAAAAAAAAAAAAAAAGTTGAACTTTCCTCGCAAAACTTTTGTGTTCTTTCCGTAGTTGGATCTCATGAGAATAAGCAAGGTCGGCACCTAGCTAGTTATGATTTATTTATTGGCACCCCATCTCTTTAAATAGAGACACCTCCCACGGATCAAGTAGTCAAAGTATGTTTTCATAGTTTTAGGAGGTTGTTTAGTTTTTTATGGATCGTGACCTAATTAAAGGGCATGATGTTAGTGGTCAATTATATTTTCAACCTTTATATGTACATTTTGAACTAAATGAAGTTACACTCTTCCCTCACACTCTTTGTTTTTATTCATTCTCTGGCATAATTAAACCAACAAACTGGTACCAGAGCTCTCTTCTTACGGGCGAGCCTGTGGAAATGGATGTTGAATCAAATTTCTCATAAGTTGCACCTCTAGTCTTTGATGGAGAAAGCTATGATCTCTGGGCTGCCCAAATGGATTACTTGGAGGCTTTGGACCTTTGGGAAGCTGTAGAAGAGGATTATGAAGTTCTTCTGCTACCGAATAATCCTACCATGACCCAGATCAAAAGTCACAAGGAGAGAAAAATGAGAAAGGCAAAGGCAAAGGCATGTCTATTTGCTGGGGTTTCAAAAACCATTTTCACAAGAATTATTGCTCTCAAATTAGCGAAAGCAATTTAAGATTATCTAAAGGAGGAATATGCTGGAGATGAAAGAATACGAAGCATGAAAGTACTAAATTTAAAGAGGTAATTTGAGTTGTAGAGGATGGAGGAGTCTGAGACTATCAAGGAATACTCAAACAAATTGTTGAGTATTGCCAACAAGATAAGGCTGCTGGGTAGTGATTTTGTCGATTCCAGAATTGTTGAGAAAATTTTGGTAACCGTGCCGGAGAGGTACGAAGCATCTATATCTTTGTTAGAGAACACAAAGGATCTATCTAAAATCACCTTGGCAGAAGTGCTACATTCCTTGCAAGCCCTGGAGCAACGAAGGTTAATGAGACAAGATTGTGTAATTGAAGTGCTTTACCAACCAAGCATCAGGAAGTTGACAAGAACAAAAAGAAGAGTTACAAGAAGGACCAACCAGCCAACAGTGAAAACAGAGCAAATAATAACAACAAAGGAAAGGGTAAAAAGAAAAATTACCCACCTTGCCAGCACTGCGAAAAATTAGGTCACCCTCCTTTCAAATGTTGGAGGAGACCTGATGCAAAATGCACCAAGTGTAACCAGTTTGGTCATGAAGCTATTATTTGCAAAGGAAAAATTCAACAACAAGAAGTAGATGCTCAAGTTGCTGATCAAGAAGAAGAGGAGCAACTCTTTGTTGCTACTTGTTTCTCTAGTAAGGATTCAAGTGAGAGCTGGTTAATTGATAGTGGATGCACTAACCATATGACATGTGACAAGGAGCTGTTCAAGGAATTAAGAAGCACAGAGATTTCAAAAGTTAGAATTCGCAATGGACAACACATAGCAAGAATAGGCACAATTGCAATTGAAAGTTGTTTAAGCACAAAACTTATCTCTGATGTTCTTTATGTTTCAGAAATTGACCAAAATCTATTGAGTGTTGGTCAATTAATAGAATAGGGCTTAATAGTTCATTTCGAAGACAAACACTGTTTGATAAAAAATGTCTCTGGTCAATAAATGTTCAAGGTCAAGATGAAAGGAAAGAGCTTCATATTTAATCCATTGGAGGAAGAGTAGGCTGCATTTCCTACCAGGGAAAATGTCACAGAAATATGGCACAAGAAGCTCGGTCACTATCATCATCAAGGATTACTATTGCTTCAAACAAAGCAATTAGTAAAAAGGTTACTTGATTTAGAAGAGTAACTTCCTCACTACCAAACATGTCAATTTGGAAAGCAGCACAGACGACCATTTCCAGAAACAACTTGGAGAGCAACAAGGAAGCTTCAATTAATTCACACAGATTTATGTGGTCCACAAAGAACACCTTCTCTCAAAGGTAGTCTTTACTATATTGTCTTCATAGATGACTTAACAAGATTTTGCTGGATTTTTTTTTCTCAAAATTCAAGTCAGAGGTGGCCAGAGTGTTTCAAAAGTTTAAGAAAATGGTAGAAAACCAAAGTGGCTGCAACATTCAGATTCTATGTTCTGATAATGGAAAGGAGTATACCTCGGGAGAGTTCAATTCACTTTGTGAAGATGCAGGTATAGAACATCAGCTCACTGCTCCCTACACTCCACAAAAAAATGGAGCCAGTGAGAAAGAAATAGATACATACTAGAAATGACAAGATGCATGTTGCATGAGAAGAACCTACCTAAGCAATTTTGTGCTGAAGCAACAAATACAATAGTCTTTTTGCAGAACAAGCTTCCGTCAAAGGTTGTGAAGAATCAAATACCATTCGAAGCTTGGTATAGACATAAACCGTCTCTTAACTTCTTGAAAGTGTTTGGTTGTTTGTGTTTCACCCATGTTCCTCAGGTCAAGTGTGATAAACTAGACAAGCAGGCAGTACAAGGTATCTTAGTAGGCTACAACACAGTGTCTAAGGCTTACAAAGTCTTTAATCCACACAAAGGGAGTATTGTCATAAGCAAAGATGTGCACTTTGTGGAAAATGAAGAATAGAACTGGGAGCAGAGAAGAAACCAACTAAATTCTCCTGTCACAAATACTGAAGGGCAGAGAAACGAGGATTGGAAAAATGATATGGTCAATGATGTTCCAGTTAGAGGCACTAGATTGCTCTCTGATATTTATCAAACTTGCAACATTGCACTTTGTGAGCCTGCAGGATTTAAAGAAGCAAAATAGGATCAAAACTGGATGGTGGCAATGAAGGAGGAGCTATGCATGATCGAAAAAACAAGACATGGCAGCTCGTTGACGGACCCCAAAACATAAAAGTCATTGGGGTCAAGTGGGTGTTCCGGACCAAACTAAATGTGTTGGCTCCATCAACAAGCATAAGGCGAGGCTTGTGGTGAAAGGGTATGCTCAGATTCCGAGGGTAGACTACTCAGACACTTATGCACCAGTGGCGAGGCTAGACACCATCAAATTGCTACTTGCTATTGCAACACAAATGGGTTGGAAAGTGTGTCACTTGGATGTTAAGTCAGCATTTCTTAATTTTTTTTTTGCAGGAAGAAATCTATATTGATCAACCTTAAGGCGTTGTGAAGAAAGGAGAAGAAGACAAGGTTTATCTCCTCAAGAAGGCACTCTATGGGTTGAAGCAAGCTCCAAGAGCTTGGTTCAGCAGAATTGATGATCACCTGCTAAGTCTAAGTCCACTCTGTAAGTTAAACATTGTGAGCTTGATATCCTTGTCATTTCTCTCTATGTTGATGATCTTTTGGTGACTGGCAATAACGAAGCCTTAATTGATGAATTTAAGTTAGAAATGATGAAAGTATTTGAGATGACTGATCTTGGTTTGATGAATTATTATCGCGGAATGGAGATTAAGCAAAGTCAAGATGAAGTTTTCATTTTCCGAAAGAAGTATGCAAAACAAATACTTGAGCAATTTCATATGGAAGACTGCAAGTCAATGAGCACCCCAATGAATCAAAAGGAAAGACTCTGCAAGGAATATGGATCTGAAAAGGTGGATGAAGCATACTTCAGGAGGTTGATTGGATGCCTAATGTATCTTACAACAACAAGACCTGACATCTTGACTGTTGTAAGTATTGTATCTCGTTTCATGCATTGTGCAAGTGAAATACACTTGAAGGATGCTAGAAGAGTGATAAGATACATCAAAGGCACTATCAACTTTGGCATCAAGTTCAAAAGGAGCAAGGAGTTAAAGTTGTTGGGTTTCTCTGACAGTGACTGGGCAAGGTGCATTGATGACATGAAAAGCACCTCACGATACTGCTTTAGTGTGGGATTTGGAGTTTTTTCATGGAGTTCAAAAAAATAGGAAATAGTGGCTCAATCTACTGCTGAAGCGAAGTTTATTGTTGCAACTGTTGTTGTGAATCAAGCTTTGTGGCTGAGGAAGATATTAAGTGATCTTACTCTTGAGCAGAAAGAAGACATTAAGATCTTTGTTGACAATCAAGCTGCAATAGCTATTTCTCACAATCCAATATTCCATGGGAAAACTAAACATTTCAACATCAAACTATTTTTCTAGAGAGAAGTACAGAAGAATGGTGTTGTTACTCTTGTTCATTGCAAAACGGAAGAGCAAATAGTTGATGTTTTTAGTAAATCCCTACCGGCCAGCAAATTCGAGATCCTGAGAATGAAAACTTGGAGTTTGCAGTATCTAAAGCAAGGAGGAGTGTCAGCAGTTGCTTTTAAAACTGTTGTCACGTTGCAAATTATCCATTTATTTTATTTTTAATAAGTCAAAGTTTGTTTTCATAGTCTTAGAAGGTTGTTCTGTTTTTTTTTTTTTTTATGGATCGTGACCTAATTAAAGGACATGATGTTAGTGGTCAATTATATTTTCAACCTTTATATGTACATTTTGAACTCAATGAAGTTACACTATTCCCTCACATTCTATGTTTTTATTCATTTTCTGTCATAATTAAAACCAATAAGCACGACCATTCTCTACGAAGCATGATGACAATGCTTCAAAATCAAATTAGCACTTTGAAATCAAAATAACTCATCAAAAAGCAAGCGCGACTGTGCATATCCTTTAAAATGTGAATTAGCCTCAGGTGTTTTCATAATAAATGTATTTTGGAATGTTAGATGACCAATGACTTTAGTTTTCATCTAAAGTTAACGTCTATAGCTTAAGATATGCTTTGATTTCATACCACACGAGCGTGTAATGAGATGTTTCAAACTCCCTTTGTTCTTGTGTTTTCTTTTGTATGTATTGGTGGCAAGTGACGTTAAGCAAGATCAAGATAATGATGCTAAAGATGAGGTATATATGGGTTGTGACATCGCAGCTAGATTAATAGTAATTAATATTTATTCTTATGTTTGGATTCGCTTATTTTTATAAACCTTTTGTATGACCTTTTGGTGAGCAAAGTTTTAATTATTTATGAAATTTCCGATATGAAAGTTTAATGTGGTGTTCTTTACCTTGTGAAAGAAAAGTTTTGAATTATTCTCTTTCTCTATAGTGTTTTATTTAATAATTAGCTACGCTATAAAGGAACACAATATTTATGTTATTTTTTTTATAATAATATGCTAAATTATAAATGCCAAATGCAAAAAAAATTAATCGATGTGAAATCTTTTTCCCATAATAAGATGTCAATATACCTTTTTTACTCACAAAACATTGTATTATTATTTTATCCCCAAAAGTATTCGTACATCGCACAAATTAATTATATTGATCGATCTTTTCTAATTTTCATTTTTTTAAATTTTGTTAAAGATATTTGTCTGAGATACTAGTGGGTAGAGGCATAGTTTTAAAAACCAACCGGACCTCATCAGGATATGGATGATTGGATCATTGATCAAAACGGTGGGATACTAATTGACCCATATAATCCGATCTATAACAAAAAATATAAAATTTTTATACATGTCTTAAAATATTTAAAAAAAAGACATCATAAATCATAATTAGATACCAAAATATAAATATAAAAATATCATTATTCAATTTCAAACAAACAACTAACAAATATCATAAACATAAGCTAAATAAGTTTAAGTTCAAGAAACAAAATCATCAATGCAAAATTATAAAATGCTAATTCCCACCTAATAACTCATTTTAACCTAATAACTCATACTTACACTAAATTTACTTTTATTCTATATTAATACTATTAACAATTTATGAGTATTTTGAAAACATATTTTATGTGCTTAAGAAAAATTTACTTTTACATACATCACTTATCCACGATTAACAGACTTCCAGATTTAAAAAAATAATCACTTAATTTAAAACCGATACACTTTGTTTAAAAGAAAAAAAACATTTTAAAAAAATTTCATTACCATTTAATTGTATCATATCAACGTGCAGGTGCAACAACCCCCCCCCCCCAAAGTTATCCCCGTTTCCCTCCCCAACCCCAAAAAAATCCCCAACCCCCCCCCCCCAAAACTTCCCTCGTTCAGCCGCTCCCCCCAACCACAAAACAAATCCCCCCTGACGGAGAGTCCGTTTGGCTAACGGAGTCTCCTCAATACCCATCCCCATTGCGAACCCCATCACCCCACCATGAACAGAACCCCCCCCCCCCCCCGGCGCCGTGAACAGACAAATCCCCCACCACCCACCCATCGCAAACAGACAAACCCCTCCACCATCACCCACCATAGTACAGACGACGCTCGGAGGGAGAAGACGAAACGGCCCGAAGGCAGAATATATTTTTTTTTAAATAGCGACCTGGTCCGATTCTCTAGGTCGACGGTTGAACCATGAATCCGGTCGGGTCTCACCGGGTTAAAAGCATGGTCGATCCATTAACAGACTCAACCCGATCCAGTCACCAGGTCGCAATCCGATCGATCAGTCTGATTTTTAAAACACTGGATAAGAGTGTTTGTGGTACAGTTTGATTCGATTTTTAATCAAATGTTATCCAAATCAAACATAAAAATTATATGCGTTTCGATTTGAATTTATTATCAAATATGAATCAAACCAAATCAATCTTTTGTGATTTTTATTCAAATATTATTTAATGAAAATTTATATACTTTATTTCTTCTTTTAAATCAAATTATATTAAGAAATTGTTAATAACAATCTACAAAATTGATTAATATGCTAAATATTCTACAATAAAAATTTGTCAAATTTTCATCAAATTCAAATCAAACATACCTTGAATAAGTTATTTGAAAAAATAAGTGATATAGATTATATAACACCATTGCAAAAATCAAGTGATTTTCACATAAAAAAATAACAGTAAAGCAATAAGTGTTACAATTTACTTCGATTTTAGAAATAGAAATCGTAAAGCGAACCAAACCGATTGATTTGAACACAAAATCAACCAAATAAATCCAAAAATCTATTGGTTTAATTGGTATAATATTTGATTTTTTTTTAGAAATTTTTATTTTGGGTGGATTTGAATTTTAATATTAGTGACTATAGTATACATTTTTTTTTTGCTGAGAGTGAGTAGAATATATATGTAAAGAAATTAATGATCTTTTAGAATTGTATTTAAACCATCACTAATTTCTGTAAGAAAAAGAAAACATCACTAATTAAAAAAATGAAAGACTACCTAGTTAAACATTTTTTTTTTTCGTGTATTAATTTAAAAATAAACAATAATTATGAGTGAGTCGGAATATTCCATGACCATGACCAGGTTGAGTATAAATGTAGAAATTAAAGGTGTTGTATTTAGAGAGAAAGTATTCTGTCTCTACCTAACTGGGAAAAGAAAAAGTTTAAGTCCATCATGTTTAGTTAGGTCTTTGTTGCTCTCAGAAGGTGACCACATATATAGTCAGTGTCGACGTAGTAGGAGTACCATGCATAAGCCCTAACTTATGGAGAAGGGCCCCACACTTTGCCACTGTTTCCTCGTCGCCATCTACCTCTGATAGTGTTACCCAATCCCTACAACTCTTCATTTCATGATCACTCATTCCATATCTTCATAATAATGCATAGGCCATGTCTCTTTCATCTTCAAACATTAGGTTTAGGCCTGGAACTACAGATGTTGACACTTGTAAATGGACCTAGCAATAAGTAAGTATACTTCTACAAAAGATATAGAGAAAGACAAGTTCAATTCATACTCTAGGTGGTGCCAATATTTTTAGGTTATGTATGTTTGAGGAGAAATGACTTTATATGTATAAATGTTTTTATTTTAAAAATAAGTTAATAATAAATTTTATTATAATTTTTTATACAACATAAAATTATTTAAAATTTCTTTAACTCAATTAATTTTGTATTTGGAATTAATTTTTTAATGTGAGGCCAAACAATTTGATATTTATCTAAAATCATATTAGCTCACATTAATTTCAACATAATTAACTTTGGAAGATGAGAACTTAATTGAATCTAAACACAAAAGACATGTGGAATAGTCAATACTATTTCAGGCAATGTTGTAAGTTCCAACAATTTATCTAAGTACGTGTTTCCATTATAGATTCTATTAATTAGTATATACTTCACACAATACCTAATAATTAACGGATTTTATTTTATTGTATACCCAAAATCACATTAGAAACATTAAACATATTATATTAAATGTTTTAAATTTCTTCAAAAAATTAAAATATTCATTAAATGATATATGTATTATATAAATAAAAAATTTATTACTCTTAATAGAAAAATATTTTTAATTTCTTATCACATACATATATAGAAACACATGATAATCTTTAAGAGAGAGAGACATGATAGAAACTTTTTTTTATAGAGAAAATATAAGTGTGCCTTTCTTCAAATAAATGAGAACCAAACCCAAAGACCAAAAGAAAAAAAAAAAATCTGACTTTTACAAGAAGACATTGCACCGAGGCCAAAATTATATGAGGATGAAGCAAAATCAATTCCTCTAGAGGTTAGAGTTAGGGCGTTTGGTAAGAGTAATTATAACGGAAAGTTTGATACGGAGTCTCATATCCGTTTCCGGAACACACAGGCTGCATGCCAGGTTCTTTGTATTAAATTTCTTGTTTTCTAAATTTAAATCGATCGGCATGACTATATTTCTTAATTTATCTTTCTGGCTAGAGAGGGTTCCGAAATGCTCTATCGTTTTGTCACACATGAAGGGTAGTAATCCTAATTAAGGATTACCATCGATGGAAGGGTTAAGTGTTAAATTATTGATATGATACACTAATTAGTTGTAAGTTGTTAAAATTTACATTCAAGTTATAAATATATTTAAATTCAAGTTATAAATAATTTAGTAGATAATTTTGAATCTTATTTTTTTGTATTCTATATATATGTCTTGTACACTCACAATTAGTAGTAAATAAAATCCTAATTGTTTCATCCTTTTAATATAATATCAGAGTCTATCTTAGATCCATTAACGATCATCTATCATATTATATCCATGCGTTGAGTCAATAAATGTTGAGTGTGAAGAGATGTATAGAAAATCATCCAAGTCTCACATCGGTAAGAAACAATATCAAGATAGAGTATACAATTAAGTGAAAAATAACTCTCATGAACTAATTTTTGAGATTGAATTATATTCAAACTCACATTTTAAAATGATAGAACTTAATATCCAAATTGATCCTTTTTTTCTCTTTTTTATTTTTTTATTTCCTCATGGTCACCTAATATTGTTTTTAATCTACCCATTAAATTTATACGTTAAATTTAAATCTATTTATAATTTGAATTTAAATTACAACAACTTATAATTAATTATTTTATTATATCAATAGGCTAACATTAATTACGGTTATCAACATAACCTATGATTGATTATTAGGTAACTTTTATTATTTTCAAACTAAGCAAAAGTAACTTCATTTCAGGAGGAGTATATATGAGAAGAGGGACCGTTGATGCCGTTTTAGAGATCAACAAAAAGAGTCGCATTTTATCTATCTCTTCTACTTGATATTTCCGAGGGAGCGCGTTTCAGAATAGTAGCTTGAAGCCTTTACAAGTAATGTTGCAGCTTTCACTTGTTAGATGCAAGAGAAGTAGAAGATAAGTTGCATAGCAAAGGCAAGATTCGAGCAAGGTTTATAAAAGAAAAATGTCATATTAACGAAAGAAAAATATTAGCCATAATAGACATTTGATTTATATTAGTGTATCACACTATTAGCATGTGCATGTATTAAATATTATTTTGTATAAACCTTATAATTTGTCTAAATATTATTATGGTAGTAAATGGTTGATAATGAAGTGCTAATAAGAGCATAAAATAAGCTGTAATATTACATATACGAAAATGTAGCAACAGATATGTAGACATACAGACAATATTATCATTGCAGGCATTAAAGGGAAATTAAAGATAGTATGGAAATTAAGATGGTAGAATTAACGAATTACGCCTAAAATGGTTTTATCACATAAGAATACGGACTTAACTCATAGTAGGGTCAGTTTAGTGATCAAAGATTGCGTAATATACATGGGGCCGGATCTTAAGTTTTATTTATATTGTCACTATTACACACACAAAATGTAAGAAGACGAACACAAATCTAAATAAGTGAAATGAAGGAATAAAATTAATATATAGTTTGATGCGTTCGAGCTGGGATTGCTTAGTTTGACATGAAATGTGACTAATATTCATTCGAGTGTGTGTTTTTATGATGGATCGAAATATGAAATATTCGGACGGTGTTGAAACTCTTTAGCACATCTAAGACACTCTGAGCAATGGGGCAAGTACCTTTAAAAGTACTCTGACAAGTAAGTAATTATTTCATCAGAGTGACAACATATATGTAGTAAATATTTACCTACTATTGTGATGTTAATTGTATTTACAGGTGTCTAAGCTAAGACTAGATTCCCAAGATCATATAATACTTTGTTTTGTTGTAATCCCAAGTCAAAGTATAATTTACTATTCAAATGTTCATCTTAAGGATATCGTTTCTCAGAATTAATTTAAGTCAACCCCTACAATTTAAGTTGATGCAGTGCTTTGTGTCGAAGTAGCCACACTTCCAACAGATTAGGCCTTAAGCCTAGTCTAGAACAATTTCCCCGTAGCTCAAAACGTCAAGTATGTGGAATTGTATATCATTGTGATTTCTAGAACTTTGACTTTTTTTTTGCCGCGTGTCGATTTTTCTTCATAGTGATTTGCAATTTTGATTGTTTTCTTTGCACTGTTTATGTCATCACTTGATTCTTTCTCTTGATCAGTCATTAATTCCTTATGCATTAATCGCCCTTGATTCCTCGGGTAATGTTCCTTTATTAATTGCATGGGTTATATAAAGATGCATTCGCTTTCGTTCAATTTGCATTTAGAGTTAATCCTGTGTAGTTAGTCACCTTGCTTGTTCTAGCATCACAATGTGACCAAGACGACTAAGTGATTAGATTTAGACCATGAATCTTATTGTGATTTAAACTTTGAACATTAATTCGATGGGTGAGAGAAATTGCATTTGACTTATCATTCCTAGGGAGAGAGAAATTGCATTTGACTTATCATTCCTAGGGAGAAAACATTGTTCAAGTGGAAGGATTAGAAATGACTATAATGATCGAGTGTTGTTCTAATCAATATTCTCTTTTCTCAAACAAGAGGCATTTTTGTCTAGGCTTATTTCATCCATTGAGGGATTTTGATTAGGCGTAAACTCATTATGGTTGTAGTTTGGTTCCCTTCAATATATGCTAGAGATGTGGGCTTTTTAATAGAGAAAACAAAGGTGCAAGTTTGCAGTGGAACAAAAATATCATTATGCCTTGTACTTGAGTTTTTATTTTGGTTTTTTTTTTTAAAATGTAAATGGTTTGGCTGAGATGGTTAGATTATCCAAGTAGTTATAGCAAATGATTAGTTGAGCTTTGCACAGCGGTGACTGACCTACGACCTTAAATTAGTGGAAAAAATTGATAATTATTATTATCATATGGGATAATTGGATTTAAATATAAAGATAAAAAATACAAAATATAGAATATTAAGATAAATATTTATATTTTATTAAAATAAGAAAATACATTTCTTTACTTTCATATCTGAACTAATAAAGAGGTTTAAATACATAAAATTAGAAAATTTAAAATATAAAATTTGAGAATATAAAATATAATATTTTAAAATAAATACTAATATTTTTATTAAAATGAAGAGGCATATTTGTCTATCCTGGTTTCCACATATCTCCGTCAGTGCTTGGATGTATCTTTTGAAATAATAAAATGATTTTGGTTTTCTTCAAATATTTGTTTAACTATGTGCTTGACTGATATGTGAAAAGTCCTTGAAAATGTGTCTGAGGTAGAATTGTAATGATTGTAGTCATGTCTTTTCATATCATGGCCGGATGAATTATACTCCTTTCTTTCCAGATTATATGATATAGATAATAAAGAATGTAATTAATTTTTTAAATTTTCATAAAAAATATTATATAACTTTTTAATATATCATTTATTTCTCTAATAGTTACTCATTTACTCATACTATTGTATAATACTTCCATTAAATGTAACATATTCTCATAATAAATATTCATATTGCACTCTTTCATCTGCAGCACTTCAGCAAGTAAATATTATTGGTTGAAGGATAAAAAGTGGCTTTGAATGGAGAAAGAAATGATTTGAGAAAGACAAATTCTGAACATTGAGAAAAATATTATTAATGTATGAAATAGTATTGATTAAAGGTAGTTTTGAAAAAAAAATATTTAATGTAATATTGATTTTATAAAACGATATATAATTTAAAATATTTTTCTCCTCATATAAACTGGAACTAGAGAAAGTAGTAGTAATTTACAATTCAGTGGGACGCGTGACATAATATGGGTTGAATTTATGTGCTGGAGCCTTGTGAGTTATCACAACACCATAGGTTTTCATGCCACAATTATGACAATTTAATTATGGAAGGTGGTACCTTTTACCCCCAACCTTTGAGGATGAAATGATGGTTTTACCCCTATAAAATTCTATATAAATAAGGATGACCCCTTCTTTTAGTGGTACCTTTCCCTTTTGTTGTGAATTTTAAGCTTTATTTTGGAGAATGATTTTAGAGGGGAAGGAAGAGAAGAGAAAGGTTTGAGTAGTAATATCTTTTTATTTGGGAGTTTTAATTTTTGAGGAAAAGAATTTGAGGATTTTTAAAACTCTTTTAAATTTCTCAAAAGCTTAAAAATTGTTGTGCCCCCTATTTGAGGTTTTTAAAAGAAAAAGTAATAAAATTACTATCCTACCCCAGCCAGTGTTAATAAAATTACTATCATACCACAATCAATGCTAATAAATAGGGATGCCAAAACGGGCTTGGCCCGTCGGGCCGGTCCGCTTAGCCCGCAAAAAAATGCGGACTGGGTTGATAATATCAACCCGCAAATCAAAAGCGGGTCGGGCTGGCCCGCCTCGCAAAATTGCGGGCCAAACGTGGGGCGGGACGGGCCAGCCCGCTAGGCCTATATTATTTAAATATTAAATATTAAAATTAAATAAATATATTTAACATAGTTTGAAATAGGTATATTCTTTAAATTTATACTCTTTTACACTCTCATAATTAACTTCTTAGTTTTAATATTAAAATGATTATGATAATGATACTTTCAAATAGTCTTTTATTACTAGCATATTACACTTTTGGACAGTTTATAACAGTAAATTTCATTTACAAATGGTGTAATTTTATGAATTAGTACATGACATCATTTGTTTAGCATTAATTTTAAATTATTTATTTTTATTTAACTTTGTGTTTTTTTAATTATCATATTTGTATTTTTTTATAATTTTTTTGTATTTTATTTTTTAAATTGACTTTTTTATTTTTTTTTTAATTTTTGATGCGGGCTGGCACGCTGGCCCGCAATAAGCGGGGCGGGCTAGCATCTGTAGCCCACTTTTCAAAAGCGGGCAGGACCAGTCCACCCCGCATTTTTCGCGGGCCGGGCCGACCTGCCTCATTTTTTTGCAGGCCAGCCCGTTTGCCATCCCTATTAATAAAACACTAAAATACAAAGCACTGAATCACAATTCAAGGACAAAATTGTAAAAGTATCTTATTAACTCTCTATTTTTCTTTCTTAATATATTTTTAACTCTCAAACAAAGAGAAAAAAACTTTTTTCATTTTCCTTCCTTCCCTTTTTCCTCCCTTCCCTTAAATTTCTTTCCTTCCCTTCCCCTCCTAACTCTCAAACAAAGCCTTAGTCTTAGTCTCTTCTACAATTCTAACGGCCATTGACTATTATTTCTATTTGAGCTTTTCCTACATCTATTTTTTGCTTTTTTCATTTAATTTCCTCCCTCGTCAGAGGTATTTCCTTCACCTTTCTTCGTTTTTGTCCTACTATGCTTAATCTTAATGGGGCGGAGGAGGACAATAATGGAAGATCAATTTTTTCATAGAAACTCCATCATCAAGGACGAGATTATGTCATGATGAGTCCTTTTCTCAACGAAACCTTTAGTCGACCTCAACTTCACTATTGGAAAACTTAGGACAAGTTTGTCTATCAAAGTCAATACTTCCTTTGATATCTTAAAGAGAGATTAGTTGGCATCCTTGATATCGGTTAAGTTCCAAAAGTGACATTAATGTTGTATTTATAGGAGATTCAAGTTGGGTTAGATTCTTGAAACAAGGCTCAAGGCTTCATAGGGGCAATAATACTCCATTTTGGTTTAACAAAAAAGTAATTTTATTTCGGGTCCAGATATGATTTTAGTTCACGACTAGCTAGTGCATCTCAAGAATCCTGCATTTTGGTTTAACAAAAAAGTAGGCTTAATGTGTAGGTTGTAGGCCACAATGAGTCAAGGAAAAAAAAGCTCAAAAATTCAATTTAGGACTCTAACTAAAATGAGGTTCAAAGTTTGTTTGTATTAGCTTTTTTGCAAGCTAAGCCTACATCTGCTCATCATCAACTTGGGCTAAAAGACCTAGATTTAATTCATGTTTAAAATTTAAACACCAAGCCCTACATTTCATCGAGTAGAGTTCACATAAATTAAGTTGGCTCCAAGCTTAATGCATGTTGAAAGCAATAGCAAGTCAAGTAAAATGAGTCAAGTTGAACTTCTAAAATAAGTCTCAAGCCTAGTGAAAACCCAGCATTGTACATGCTTTTGTGAGTTAAGCCAACTGAAAAGCCCAAATTTAATTCATCCTAAAAATTTTAAAACCAAACATACATTTAATCTGATGGGTTTGGACCACGTTAGCTGATTTAACTCATTTTGTCACCTCTAACAAAGACAAATCAAGAGATAGAGAAGATTAGACAAGAGGTGAAGAAAAGTATTGAACGAAACAAGACAAATCAAATTCCAAAAACTTAAAACTATAACTTTTTTTTTTTAAAGTTTTCAAAGTAAGTTAAAATAATTTTGAAATGTATTTAAAAATCATTTCAACTCTTATCTATACAAAGAAGTTCTATTTAAAATTTAAGTTTGAAAACAAACAATTAAAAACTTACAATCGCCTCAAAGTGGGCTTAAATTTTGCAAGCCGATTTTAACTGGTTAAAATGGAAAACTTATAATTTTCATATAAACAACCCATCTTATTCTAGCTCAATTTTAAGCAACTCATTAAATTTTCTCTCCAAAGAGAGTTTGTATTAATGAGTTGTTTGACTCACAAATATCTCCTCTCTCTCCAATATTTAATGTAAATGTTAAGTAACTCATAAAGAATGGTTACTTATATAAGTAACTCTCTAGTTTTAAGCAACTTAAAATCTATGTAACATGTTAAAATAATATTTTTTTTGATAAATAATCCATCAAGCAACTTCCATTGCAGATGTTGCAAGCAACTTAAAAGAAATAAAATATAATGATAAACGATAATATTACAAGGTAATTAACCATCTTATTTACTTTTCCGCTCATCAACTAAGCAAAAGAGAAAATGATGATCACAAGCTTTTTTTGGTGGTGGAAGGATAACCCTTTTCTGGGTATGATCGCCTCTCTTTTTGGAACATCAAAAATTGAATGCCACTTTTCTAAATTTCCGTCCTTCTTTGACCGTTATTACTTATATCCTTTAATCTGCTTCTTCTGATATTCATAGTTTTGCTTCGCTTTACTACAAATGCTAAATTAATTAGTAAAACATAATGGAAAAACGTACGATCGAGCTGAGTTTTGGGAGCCACTAGTGCTACTACACCTTTATGAAAGGAAGAACAATGCATTTCAAGCACGAGGATATCTCAAGCATAGAAGCACCAAATCTAATCACAATGTTATTAACCATTATTAAATTCATGGCTTTAAAGAAAAGCAAATGTTTTTTTGTTAAAAAAAGTTATTGTACTAAAAAGCATAGGTCACATTAAATTAATAGTATTACTTTTCTAGAATAATTATTATTTAACCATTATCTTAATCATGCATAATGGTTGTTAAAATGATTTATGCTAGAATTGTGTTATTATAATTAATAAGTGGAGGTTTTAGAAACCACATTCCCCGAGGAGAAGAATGATATGTGAGTGAGTACGTAAATCAGAGTGGAGAAGTGTAATTGGAAAAGCAAAAGAATGAATGAGAGAGTGAGAGAGAGAGGGCATCTCATACAGAATAGTGTGTGTTTCTGGGGACATTTTATTGTATAAAGTAGCACGCTAGGTCTTCTTTTCACCTCCCCGAAAATCTTTCTCTCTATACATTCCAACTTTTTGAGTGAGGTGTGACTGGGAAATTGGTGAGTTGTTGTTGTGTGGAGAATAGAGATGTGAATATGAGAATAGAATCAAAGGCTCTTTACAAAACTCTCGTGGTTCCATTGCCTGTGGGACCCACCCGACATTCCCTCTTGTTTCCTTTTTCTTTTTTAATTTTTTCTCAAATTCCCACTATTCAGAAAGGTGGAGGTCATGTTATAACTTATGAATGAATAATGATCCAGTACTCCATATATGTGGAACCTTTGCTACGTGATCACTGATCATAAAAGCCCCCATCAAAATGATCCATGTAGCTACCCTAGCATGCTTTGTGATTTATCACATATATCTCATAAAATTGGTAAAGGAAATACCAATGAGTTCCTTAGTTAACTAAATAGGAGTGAGTCTAGTTGAAGTAACTAGTACTTAGAGTTGGGAAAAAATAGGGTTTGAATAATAGGGAATTATAGATTATAACTTATAGTATCTGTGCTATTCATATTCCTATGCACATGTTGTTAGTAATTTTAGTACCCATATATATTCTTGTATTCTATAACTACCTAGATATTCTTACCTAAACTTATTGCTAACACTTTAATTAAACAAAATTGTTATTTCATATCATAATTACAAACAAACAAATTAAATAAATAATCTGAAAAAGTTTAACTAAATTTTTTAAAAAAAAAGTAAATTAATTACAAAACATAATTATGTGTTCAGTCCTTATAACAAAATTGTATTTCATGTCTAATAATAGAACAAACAAAATAAATAAATATTTAACAAAAAAAGGTTTAACTAAATTTAAAAACAGAGTAAATTAATTACAAAACACAATATATGTTCATTGCTTATAAAAAATAAAATAATTTTAATAATACTAATGATACTGTATCTAAATTTTATTCTTAAATATACTGTTTTGTTTAATCACATGAGCCAAGCCAGTCTATTAGGTCTTTGACTATGTATGATGCTCACCTGTCATACGAGTTGCTTGCGGATGTAGCAGTTCAACGATACATTTTCCTTTAATTACATTCATGAAGCTAATTAAAAGAATTTATTTTATAATTTCTCGTTTTTCTGTTAATAGCATTTGTTCATACATATTCTTGTGCAAATAAATCCCCGTTATCACCATATATAATAATATCATGTGAACACTCTTAAGAATGTTGTTTTATATTATTAATCAAGGAAGATTCGTTTGATCATATCACCCAACATAGGGTGCCATTGCGGCTGTCTAATTAAGACCTTGTGTAATTGAAAAGATAACTACAGTAGATAGTAATGCTAGTCGGTTGTATGAATTCTTTTAGTTCTTTCCTATTTTTTGTTTTCTATGTCTACAATGAGGTTAATCTTTGATATATGCTTTTGAGTATCTGAAACTTGTTGGAAACCATTTTCTCTTGCTTGTATTTATTAATTTCCACTTGATCAATAATGATTACTGCTGTACCTTTCTATAAAGTGAAACTAATCTTATTTGCTAGCATTTTATTTAGTAGAG
>PYAF01001154.1:672435-710612 GCA_007407185.1 Glycine tomentella | reverse complement strand
TAAAATAAAAAGCGTTTTTTAAAAAAAATGGGACCATCGAAGTCGGTTTTTTGAAATAAACGATGTTGTAATTAAGATTTCTAAGTCGGTTATCATAAAAAACTGACTTTGTATGTGACCATTCTAAGTCGGTTATTAAAAAGACCGACTTTGTATATAAGCATTCTAAGTCGGTTATTAAAAAAACCGACAATGTATGTTAACTTTCTAAGTCGGGTTTATGAAATACTGAGTTTAATATGAAGCTTTCTAAGTCGGTTTTTGAAATAACTGACGTTGTAAAGTACCTTTCTAAGTCGGTTTTTTAAAATAACCGACTTAGAATATGCGAATTTTTTTAAATTAAAAAATTAAAAAAAAAGTTTTCAAAGTCAGTTTTTTAAAAACCAACGTTGTAGGCTTGTATGTATTACGACGCTCAATACAAGGTCGGTTACAAAACCGACTTAGAATGGGAAAAATAACCGACTTAAAATCCTATAGCTGTAGTAGTGAGATAAAATGAAAAAGAAACTTCATCTAATTTACATGTCTCATTACCTATATAATCTATTTTTTCCCCCCTTTGAGTTAAAGTTAATTACCATAAGAATACTAATCTCATTCTCATGCGCATATATATATATATATATATATATATATATATATATATATATATGAAGATACAGTATATGACACTTTATCTGAGTGCAAACCTATCTCCCCCAATAATGGATTTTATAATATTTTGAAGAAATACAAATCTTTGACTGAAACATATTTATAAGAATTGTCATAAGACTAATCTCATGAATATCAAGTAAACTTTTCAACGATTATTTTCTTCAAAATTTATACTTTTGATACTTTATTAAAAGCGTATGTGCGCACCATTGTACACAGCCTTTATATTTGGATTCGTATAATAGCTAAAATAAACGATCATCTTGATATAAGAAACCAACTCATGCTTATTACATATGTTCTTGATATGTGAGCTTGTTAATCTTACTTTTTTTTATCAGATTTTTCTTTTGACTATGGCAACCTAAAGATTATCCAGGATCTGTTAATCTAATAAGGAATGAAGTCATTAATATTGATTATAATTCCAGGGTAATCCCAATATATATATATATATATATATATATATATATATATATATATATCTTCACTCGTCACTTGACTTTTTCGCATTGATGGTCATCCAATTGTCATTGTATTTTAATTTTAAGTTCTTGGTCCATTTAGATTTAACTCATCTAAAATGAATCTTTCACTTTAAAGAGTAAAGTGAGCTATAATCATTAATTACAAGTTCAACTTTTGAAATCTAAACAAGTTCATAATTTACCATCTATGCGGATGCATTTAATCATAGTTTTAATAGTTTATTTTGTAATTAATAGCTATAACCTTTTTTTGAGTAAAGTGAGAGAACAATAGTTGTAACTTTTTACTTGACTTTAAGGTGAATTCCACTTTAGAAGACAAAATTTGATTTTTATTTAAGCATAATTTAAGCATGTCTTTTAATTGGTTTTGTTTTGTTTCTAATTAATCATACCATAAGATAAGTGTTCCTAGCTGTAAATAAGTTCTGGGTATACATAACCCTTGTGGAGCCGTCGATTCCAAACGTCTTCATATGTTGGGTGGTCCCCCTTTTATCACACACAATTGAAATTGTGAACATGCAAGTTAAGATATTTTTGTTTTTTAATCCAAGTTCCTAATTAAATGTTGAATCCCTTCACATTTGTCTCACATATCTCTCATAGTAAAACTTATTTGTTACGAAAGTGGGCCTGATCTGTCTCAGTTAATGAAGCCTCAAATATTTCACTTTCCTTCTTTGTTGAAAAATTGCTAGGGAATATGCACACCAAATCATTTGATCGAGTCCACGTACAGATGTAGCAGGATTCATTAGATCACAATGAAAGAAAAAATAAAACTACACATTCACAATCAATGCATAAAGGGGATCCTTTTCTTCTAAGTAGAGAAACCCTATTGTCTTCACCACTTTTCAAACTTTCAAATATAATGTTCCAATGATTTGGGCACCCCCTTCCAATCAAAACCACATATCCTTTTAAAAGGGTTATTGGGGGCATTGATGACCCCAAAATGAGGCATGCCAGCCTCTATAATTATCTACTTAGGGGTGCTCCATTTTGAATTATACAAAAAGGATAAAAAAGAGTGCTCAAAGAACAAACATAAATGCCCCCACCTGATCACATATTATGATATAGCTCATTTGTTTTAGCTTCTTTTTTCTTTTTTCTTTTTTTTTTTTTTATCTTTTCACAGTAAGCTATATATCTGGTCATGTATATGAAGCATTCAATCATGAGGGAAGTGTAAAAACGACAAGAGACATTAAACTCAAAAGGGCATGTTAACTATATGATCTATTCAATAAATAAGCTTTTTAGAAAAGTAATATATCATCGGGTGCTATGTATCAGTGAATTTGACTGCAAAAAAGGAGCTAATTAATTTTTACTTAATCTCAAAAGTTTAAAAAACGTCACAGGAACTGCTGATCAGTGCTGACTAAATATATTTTTTATGAAAATAATTTTATTTTAGAAATAATATTCTCTGTTCAATCATCTATGGTACTTGTTTGCAATTAAAAGCTTTAGTATAATTTGAATGTTCTTTCCACACACTTTCAAACGAAGCACTTCCTTTGTTATATAGGCCATTAATTAACTAGCAGATTCTTTTTGGCTCTTTTAATGTACTGGGGAATAAGAAAGTTGCATTATGAGAATATATGCTTTTGATCTATATTATTTTTCTCCTTTTGTTTCTTTTTATTCTTCAAATATACCTTAAAACTCCTAAACAGATCCTAACCTTGGAATCTACGCTATATATATACTTCCAAAATCTAGCTCTCCACATCCCTTAATTTTTATCTCTCTCATTTTCTCTTTAAAAAAATGATAAATTTAAAAGTAAAGGTATACAATGATTAATTTCTCATCATGCTTCGAATCTTGCAAGGTCAGATTAATGTGACTACGTGAGGACCCATATGCTTTCTTATTATTCAGATGGTCAAAGGAATGTCTTATCGTGCGTTATTACTAATTACTACTATTTTGCGTAGTAAAACTTCATATTAAGTGTATATGAGTACAAATAAAAAAGGTTAATACTACAATTCAGGAAATATGATTATTTTTGTGGATCAATCTTAGGCTTTATAGCCTTAAATTAAGAAACTAATCAATTATAGTAATTAAGTCACTGAGTACTTGACTCTATCTCTGTATTACTATTTTGCACTTTGTTCCTGTAAATTTGATTACCAAGTCTTGTTTATTCATCAAAGTAAGCTAATTGCTGAAGTTGCATAGCTTTACCTAATTAAAAGTAAAATCTGTCGGCATGCATAAAATTAAATATTTAAATATGAAACTTAACTCGCAATTAAGTAGTACAATTATATACATGCTATGTACTATCTCAAGATCACAAGAGATTCTAGCTACCTTTCATGAATCTCGACGAGAATCCCTTACAATGAAGATAAAATAAATATTCTTTCTCACGCCCCAAAAAGAAAGAACGAAGAAAAGCAAGAAGAGAGGATAACACTTAAATAACTAAATATATTTGATATATTGAAATGAGTAATCTTAAAGGGTAAAAACATGTTATGAAAGTAGTCAAAAAGTCACATAGCTGAAAGTTGATAATAAAACTCTTACAGAAATGTTTTTTGGCTCGCAAGAAAAAACAAATGAGGCATCAGTGTTTGTATAAACGAAATGGGAACACAAATGAGTATGCATAATAACAGTATATTTCAGTTCTCTGCTTCCTTTTTTTGGTAACACAAAAGGTTTTTTTTAAGTGGGTTGGTTGGAAATTAGATGAGATTAATAGAAAAAGGTCATTGCAGTTTGCAGCAGCAGGAGAGAGGAGAGAGGAGAGAGAGCTGAAAAAGATCCAATAATGCTGTGAAGACATAGCAGACAGAGAGTTGCTTTTTGGGTACTTGGGGAATAAAATGCTGTCTCTCTACGAGGATTGGCGTGAAGAGAGAGAATGAGAGAGTGTGTTGTTACTTTTATTTTGCTACTACTAAGTCTACTCTCTTCACTACAACCTCATTGTCATTGATTTTGTAGCTATACATGTTCATATATTAAATGAGAAGGCAAAGTTCAAACAATGAAATAGTATATAAGACTAGTAAGAATCAAGAAGTTTTAGGTCAGTCCATGGAACAAAATACATAAATTGTTGTGTTTTCTATTTTTATGATAAAAAATATAAAAAAACTATAATACAAATAAGAAATTATATTTTTGTATAACAAAGATAGATGAGACCAGAAAATAAATATATATGAAGTAAAGTGTTCAATGTGATAGAAAGAAATAAAAGAAGTAAGAATATTATATGAATAATATAGCTTATATATAATCTATCACTTTTTTTCCCGTTTTTATCTCTTTTCACCTTCCCAACTTTCTACTTTAGTACCTTTTTTTGAATATCTGCTGGGGTTGTCTGGCTATTCAAAGATGATATGGAAGGAGGGAAGCTTTGTGACTCCAAGTAACAATTTTGAATTGTGGGTCCCTTTTGTTGAGTTGTACTCTCAAATTTCTTACGCAACCTCATCATTTGCACAAAAATGACACACATTGCATAAGAAAGACTATAATTTAATTCTAAGTATATCATATCTAATTAATCAATGGAAATGGAATCAAATAGTTTCTCTACCCTTTTGTAATATGATTTTTAACATGCATGCATATTGCTGTTGCAGCTAGAGCAGATGACTGCTATCTACAGCTTTTCACCCTTTTATATACAATCCCTGATTGATACAGCTCAAATTCAGCAACAATGTGCATTGGGGCAATTGGTATTTTTTTTATTAAGGTCCAACATAGTGAAGCCATACATTATTAGAAAACCGACATTCTAATTATGAATAAGAAAATAATCAAGTCTGATGTATTAAAAATCAGATAACACCTCATTACACCAGTAACACATTTATTTAGATTATAGTATAGTATATGGACTGCACCTATAACTGTAAACTGGAGAGAGAGAACAATGAAGTGGAAATAAAAAGCTAAGCTAAAAAGCTGCTGCTTTAAGCTAAAACCAAAAGAGAATTAAACAAAAGTGAAAGAAAAAAATGGAATTAAAAATATATATTTAATATTTTTTTAATGATGATATTGATATAGAGTATCCACTAATTTTATCAATAATAATTAATCTCTTAAATAATCTATCACTATTGGTCAGATTTTTTCTTCCGAATACATTTTTTCCTTTAAGGATAATATTCAAAAACTTATTTAAAAGAATTGAGTCTAATATAATTCTAATCAACTACTTGGTAAATATATATATTATAATAAATAAGGAGAGATAAGAAGTATACTACTATAAAGAAGTAGTGAGGCCTAGTCTGGTGTTTCTAAAACTTAAACTACTTACTCTAAGCTTTGTAATACAAACTCTCTCTCTCTCTCTCTCTCTCTCTCTCTCATTTTCTCATTCTCACTTCAAGTTTCTTCTCATCTTTCAGAACTAGCTTTGTTGAGTTAGTTCCAGCAGCAGGTTCCTCTAATCACAAGAGGTCTAAAACTCAAAAGGGTGGTGGTGGTGTTTGGAGAGGAACAAATATAAGAAGAGAAAGAAGAACTAGTGTGGTTCTGAAGAAAAGGTTTTTTTAACACAAAGGGGGTGTGGGGGGTGGGGTTTTATCACCGGTGATGCGCTCAGGAGCTTGTACATTGCAACAGACCCTCACAGCAGAGGCTGCTTCAGTGTTGAAGCACTCTCTCGGGTTGGCACGCAGAAGGGGCCATGCACAGGTCACCCCTCTGCATGTTGCTGCAACTTTGCTCACCCTAAGAGCCAGTTCCTTAAGAAGGGCTTGTCTCAAGTCTCAACCACAAACACATTCACAATATTCACATTCACACCACCCTCTTCAGTGCAGAGCCCTTGAGCTTTGCTTCAATGTCGCCCTCAACAGGCTCCCTACAACTCCTGGCCCTTTGCTCCACACACAACCCTCTCTCTCCAATGCTCTCATTGCTGCTCTCAAGAGAGCACAGGCTCACCAGAGAAGGGGGTGCATTGAGCAACAACAGCAACAACAGCAACCACCTCTTCTCACCATCAAGGTTGAGCTTGAACAGCTCATCATTTCTATCCTTGATGACCCTAGTGTTAGTAGGGTTATGAGAGAAGCTGGTTTTTCAAGCACTGTTGTTAAGAGTAATATTGAAGACACTTCTTCTTCAGCACCTTCTGTTTTCTACAACAGTTCTGGTGGTGGTGTTTTCTCTTCTCCTTGCTCACCTTCTCCCAGTGAGAACAATAATGTTTTCAGGCAGAAACATTTCTTAGCTGCTTACACTTCTAATGAGTTTAGTAGTACTTCTCCTAATTCTTCACTTTTGTTGAAGAAGGCTTCAGTGTTTCCCATCACTGAGTCACCACCACCCTCTTCTTCTAAGGAGGATATCAAGGTTGTTCTTGATGTTCTCTTGAGGAAGAAGAAGAGGAACACTGTGATAGTTGGTGACTCATTGGCACTCACTGAAGGTCTTGTGGGGGAGCTTATGGGGAAATTGGAGAGAGGAGAGGTTCCTGATGAGTTGAAGTCAACACATTTTATCAAGTTTCAGCTTGCATCACCGGTTTCTATGAGGTTCATGAAAAGGGATGAAGTCGAGATGAGTCTTTCTGCACTGAAGAGGAAGGTGGATTCGGTTATTGCATCAGGTGGAGGAGGAGCCATTTTCTATGTTGGAGACTTGAAGTGGTCAGTGGAATTAGGAACAAGTGAAAAAGAGGAAGGTGGTGATGTTTGTGGCTATAATTATTATTATAACCCTGTTGATCATCTTGTTGCTGAGATAGGGAAGTTGTTTTGTGACTCCAATAACACTACTAAGGTGTGGCTTTTGGCCACGGCAAGTTATCAAACATACATGAGGTGCCAAATGAAGCAACCCCCTCTTGAGACTCAGTGGTCTCTTCAAGCTGTTCCTGTTCCATCAGGTGGACTTGGCTTGAGTCTTCATGCTTCAAGGTAATAATTAATCACTTGCTTAATCACTTTCATTATTATTTTTTTTTACCTATAGAAATTAAAGACAATATCAAGAAATTTACATCAAAACTCAAGTATCTTGCTGAACCAAGATCCCTTGACTCAGTTTCCTTAGTTTAATACCAAAAAATATAATTAATAATTAATTTGAGAGGTTAATTTGCTGCATTTTGTTGCTAAGTACTACGTACGGTCTCTGGACTAGTGCTAGAAGACACTGTCAAAAGCATGGTTGGTTGGTAAGGTAGACGTGAATCAGTGCCTTTCTGCTTCAACTTTGTTTTTGTCAGTATATATAGAACCTCTTAGACATTACGGATTCACATGGTGTTGTGCAGAAGGAACCATATTATACTTTACCAAAAGGAAAAGAAAGAAGAATGAGTTATATATAGTTATATATTATTCCTTTATTACTAACATTTCATTTTCTCAAAACATGATTTTACAGTAACCTTTTGGAAGGTAGCATGAAAATGTTACAAGAATATTGAAAAGTACACCAACTAGCTTCTGATGATGCAGAATATATTCAAAACACCAAAAGTGTCTATTTGGTTACTGTTGGATGTTCATTGAATCTTTCTGCACTCATTTTTGCAGTGTTCATGATTCAAAGATGACAATCTCCCAGAATCCATCTCATATGATGGAAACAAAGCTCTTCAGTAGCAACAAGGAGGAACAGGATAAACTCAACTGTTGTGAAGAATGTGCCTCCAATTATGAAAAAGAAGCTCAGTTATTCAAACCAGGCCAGAAGAAACTGTTACCATCCTGGCTTCAGTCTCATACCACCGAAGCCCATCAAAAGGTAGCAAAATTTTAACTTTTTTTCCTCGAATCTGAATGATATAACCATACATTAACACATAAGTAGTTAAGATTAAAAAAAAATCACTTTTTAAAACACTAGTGACTTGTGTGTTTTGTGTTTTAATCTTAACTATTTATAATAATATCTAATTATCAAGACTTATCATAGACGAGGTATAAATATATTCCTTGTAGAATATCTTAGCAAATTACACATTTTTTAGAAGTATTATAACAAATTCAAGTTATAAATTTGTTGAGGTATACAAGTGGGAGTATATTACAATATGGACAAATTTGTTTTTAGAATTTAATACATTATTTAATTAAAACTTTTACACCATCAATCAATTAGACATCCTTATTTGTATGACTTATAAGATAATTATTATAAATTATAAAAGGCAACAAATTTATTATAGTGGACATTGTGCGATTGAATGAATGATGATGTACTACTCATTCTTGTTTCTATTGTTTGAGACTGTGTCTTATGAACAAATTCAATGTTTTTCAGGATGAGTTAGCTCAGCTGAAAAGGAAATGGAACAGACTATGCCACTGTCTGCACCAGAGCAAGCAGCCTCAGAACCATTGGAGCAACACTTTACATGGCAATTATCACAGTTCAAAGATCTGCCCTTACAATTCATCATATCCCTGGTGGCCAAACCAAGGCACTAGTGTCTTCACAGATTCAAGCTCCATATCTTTTGCTGATTCACCTCCAAAACCAGCTTATAGCTCCAACAACAACATTGTGCCTCGGTTCAGGCGCCAGCAATCATGCACCATTGAGTTCAATTTCAGTGATGTGACTCAGAAAAAGCCATCCACAACAGCCTTGGATTCTCTCAAGGGCATGGAAGGTAATAATAGTAGTGAAGTAAAGATTACTCTTGCTCTTGGAAATTCAACATTCGGTGGTGGTTCGGGGCAAACGGTGGAAAATATCATAACTACTACTGATAGAACACTGCGACGAGCTCATATTTGTAAACTGTTGCAGGAGAATGTTCCATGGCAATCTGAGACAATTCCTTCCATAGCTGAGGCATTGGTTGATTCCAAATCAGCAAAGCAAAGTTCCACTACTTGGCTTTTATTGCAAGGAACTGACTCTATTGGAAAAACAAGGTTGGCACGTGCCATTGCAGAATCAGTGTTTGGCTCAGTTGATTTTCTCCTTCACTTGGACATGCTGAAAATCAACAACAAAGAGAATTCAGCTGATATAGTGGCTGGAGCATTGAAAAGCCATGAAAATGTTGTGGTTCTGATAGAAAGTTTGGATTTTGCAGATGCCCAGTTCAAGAAGTTTCTTGCAGATGGGTTTGAAACTGCAAAGTTTGGAAATTTAAGCATGAATGAGAAGAGTTCAGGCCAAGCAATATTCATATTGACCAATGGTGACACTAGGAGCAATGAAGAGAAGAAAACCAATGACTCAGTGATGAAGTTGGTGTTGCAGATAAGTGAAACCAAACCTAGTTTGGAGTCTTCATCACCTTGTTTGGGTCAGAAGAGAAGGGCTGAAGTACTGGATTTGTTTACCAATGTTAAGAGTCCAAGGGTTGAGGAGAAGGAGGAGGGTAAGAAAGTCTTTTCAAGGCATTCAAGCTTCAACAACCTTGACCTGAACATGAAAGCTGATGAAGAAGAGGATGATGATGGAAGTAGTCCAGTATCAAGTGATTTGACAAGGGAAACAGTGGTTGATCCACTTGAGTTAATTGAGAACCGGTTTGAGTTTAATGAAGGTCCAGAGAGGGAGAGGGAGAGGGAGGTGGCAGAAATGTTTCTGTCAAGGATAAAAGAGTCTTTTGAGGAGGTATATGATGATGATAATGGTGATGGGGTGGTGGTGAATTTTACTGTAGAGGAGAGGGTGATAGAGGAAATTGGTGTGGGGTTTGGTAATTTTACTAACAGCATGTTTGAGAAATGGCTGAAAGACATTTTTCAAAGCAGTTTATTACAGACAGTTGTTAACTTTGGTGATGGGGGGAAGGAGAGGGGTATAGGTTTTGCACTTTGTTGGGGTGGTAAAGGAGATAGGAAATCGGATAGTGATGGGTTCATGGGTTCATGTTTGCCCAAGAATGTCCAAGTTAACTGCTTCATGGATTGATGATGATGACTGACTTTGGATAGTGGGTGGAGGGTTTCTTTGTAAAATGTAAAATGCAAGTCATAGGCTTTGTGTAACTGCTAATTTTCATTATAGAATGTGTTGGGTTTTTCTTCTGCTTTCAAAACCTTTTTGTCAATCACTTTTTACTGCACTTATTTTGAATTTCTTTTTCTACTATGAGTTTAATTTCCATGCATCGTCTCAGTTTATACTGTCATCTGATCAATCAGAATTCATAATAGATATGATTTTTTAATTATTATAAAAATCAAAAAAATTTCGTAAATAAATACTTTGTGATTGGATGAGTATAAAAGGCTATTAATGCAATATGCAAATACTAGTTACTCGTTTATAATTGCCAAAATATCTAAGAATCCAATGGTTTTGTCCATCCATTTGTCAGGAATGTTACTGAATCCAAGTCTGTAGTTTCTTGAATAATACTGTGTATTGCTTTTTGATCCATGAATTGAAGATGTTGAGTGCATGCTTTACAATTATGAGCAGCATCTTGTTATGACATCAATGAATTTATATTTTGAGGAGCTGGTGTATTTGAAAAAAATTATAAATTATAGGTAACATTATATATCATGGACTTAAAGATGAAGTTTGTCTATTTGCACATACTTGGTCATGTCTTAAGACACAACTGTATATGAGCCATTAAAATGTAGGCAGTGCTCTTCTAAAATGAAATTGTCTTTAATGATGCAATTTAAAATGTATTGTGATGTCAATTTCCTAAAAATTTAAGGTGCATACAATTTATTTGCTTAATTTAGGAGACCATTTAATACTGTCCTCAAGTTGCTGAATTAATCACCTCAATCCATGTTTTAAAATTTGCAGGTGAGTATGAACAGGTTATGTTGGTATATGGAACAATATAAAGATTGCAGTGTACTATAAATATTTCTTGCACATGGGTTTTTAAATGATCATTTGATTGACAATAATTTTAATGAGGACTTTTTATGGTAATGATTGTCTACAACAGAGTGATCCATCCACATAACGTTTCTTCCAAATAGCATGTGCATCTCTAGTTAGAGGAGTCCACTCTCCACGGCCATTGTGAAATACATAACTACACATTGTAAAGGGTTACCTATTCCATTAGCAAATTCTATTGTGATTCTACCCTTGTATTTCTCATATATAAAGTGGGAGATTATGTAACCTTAATTAAGTTAAGAAGAGGATTGGAGATGCCAAAAACTTTGAAGGAATTTGAAAAGTCATTGATCTTCGCTTATGTCACTGTTGAGGTTGCAAATCAATTATTAGGTTGTAAATCATTGAGGTTGTGAAACACTGCCGAAATTATTGTACTTAGCTGTAGCTAGTAGATTAAGTAACCACTATAATAAACAGAGTTTGTAAGTGATCCATATTCAGTAACCATTGGCCCATAAGGGACAAACTAATCATCTTGTTTCACCCGTGATTTTATCATATAAATTTGTAAATATCTTCTTCCTTAATATGCTATAGTTTAATATATAATCTAAGTTTTAGAGTAGGTCATATTAAGATTTTAACTAATAGTTTGCGATTGGAATTTCAGCTACGATGTCGAGGTTTTTGGGATTAATTTGTAATTTACTATAATATCAAATATCACAAATTCACAATGAGTAGCCACAATTTAAAATCTTGCATCACATGATGATTTATCCATTTGTTTGCATCTACATTTTGAGGCAACTGATCTCTAATTATTTGGGTTCAATTTTTTTTTTTGTTCTTACATTTGATGCAAAAATACCACTTTACAACATGTGTAAAAACACTCTATCTATAGATTTTGTACCAATCACATTGTAACCATTCACTTAAATTACATCAATGCAGTCCATGTAATTCATAAATTGTGTTTAAAAAATCAACTTGTAAAAAATAACTGTATTTTGATAAATATTTCTAAGAATATGTTATTTCACGAGTTTCTATAGATACATTAATTATGTTTGGAAAAAAATGCATATATATATATATATAGAGAGAGAGAGTCTCTTATTTTGAGTTTTATTAATTTTCCCCCATTATTCTTGTGTTGTTGCTTTTAATCCATGTCCTTCAGCCATGCACAAATATATATGCACCAACCCAATGAAAACCAAAAATAAGACTCCACTACTACAAGACATTGACGCTTTCTGGTTCCAATTTATTTCTTCAAAATTCTTTATCATTGCTTTGACCTTAAAGTTTGCATGATTGAACGGCGTATGTGGGTCCTGTCTTCCCATCTTAGAACACCATCATGGCTTTGATTTTCTGCGCTAGATTAAGATATGATCGTAAAATTTTTATATTTCTTTAGTAAAAGCACTTGAGTGTCTTGCTGTTTTAATTATGTAAAGTTACTCTATGATAGCTGAATGATAGATATCTCTTCAATATAATTGAATTACAGTGTGGCCCATATTAATAATGGACCACAGCAGGAAACATATTCTACATGGAGATTAAAAACAAAATTATTACGAGACCATGTATAATTAATTAGTAGTTTCATTCTATGGCATAAAAATACAGATTTTGCAGTATGAAAAAAAAATCAACAATAATAATATCATAATTTACAGTTGTACCCAAAAAAAAGTATACGTTGCAGTATGTGTTCAATCTACACCATTTTAAAAAGTTGCAAACTAAATTCATTTCATGTGACTAAAGTAAGTGCAAGCTGTGTATGAAATAAAAGTAGATCGTATAGATACCTTTCTTGAGATTTAATAAACATATAACAAATTAATTTTTTTAGAAATTAATTACAGTATTTTCTGCTATTAAATCTTCACTAAAAAAATACTCCTTCAATTTTATTTCAATTTTAAAATACTTAAACTATTTCTGTAAAAAAATTATGGTTTGAGTAAAAAATGAATACAAGAATAAATATTTAACATTTAAAAATATTTTATTACAATATAGCAATCAGACACCACATTACACACTCAATTAATTAAGTTAGAATTGAGTAGAATTATTATAGAAAATGGTTAGGGTAATATTTTAATATATATATATATATATATATTATTAGTGCAAAAAAATTATATACTATCAATTAATTAGAAATTATTTTAGTTGATTATTAAAATAATAATCTTATCGCGTATGGCGATTTATTATTAAATGAAAGACAATGTAAAATTTTATACAATATCAATACATTTTAATTAAATTCTTTAAGATAAAGTAAAGGTAATTTTTAGCTTTCCTAAATTAAACCACATTGTTCAATTTTTTATATACAAGTCCAGTTTAAACGCTTAAAGTGGATTATATGAATCACGATCAGCCAGATAGCGAGTGATCACTTAGCAATGAACACTAACTGAAAGCGGTCGGGAAAGAATAGTCATCCCTTACGGGAATCGAACCCGTGTCTTTGACATGAAAAGACTATGTGCTAACCACTGGAAGTAGACAGGGGGGGACTCTGCCGTTTTCATTTGATTTTAGTTTACATGGTTTTATTCTGGTTGTCACTTTCTTCTTTAACCATGAGAAGAAATAGTAAAGCATGTGATAGGGTAGAGTTTTTCCAAAAGATGTGTAGCTCTTACTAAGATTTCATAATTACAAACTCCATTTTGGTGTCTTTTGTGATGTTATAGGGAGGGCACCTTCATTGTTTTGGGTCCCTCGCTTTCTGATTGAATTAGTGCTCTAAAAGAGCTATCAATGGTGTTGTTCAGTTGGAAATAAAAGTGTACACAATGATATAATTGTTTTGTCCAATCATCACTGTTGAGAATGCAATTAATTAAAACCTTTTCAAAAGAATAGAAGATGAATAACCTATAAAAGATATTAGCGCAATAAGCCGGAAATCATTACGGTTGTAGTGTTGCTGTGCTTTATCTTAATTCTTTAAGTGATGTAGATAATTTTTTATTAATACAAGATTTAGGATAAGGGTAGATAACCGATTTAAAATTAAGGCAAATTGTCAATGAAAATCAGAATACAAAGATTATATAGACTGATGATTTCATTTTTTTTTCGTTAAACGTAATCCATGCAATTATGATGATGGGTAAAATGCCTACCAAATCAAAATTGAAAAAATAATACAAAATGTGATGTAACCGTGCCATGCGAGAAGCTCTGCTCACAAATTGCTATGAGAATATTTTGGGTTTTGAGCAAAGATACAAGAGTATACTAGTTTACTAGACTTAACATACTGATTAGTATCATTATTTCCAATTTTGTTTTCCCTTTGGCATTTTCTTGGTACTATTTCTGCCCTCTCAATTATCTGATAAAAAATTAAAACAAAATTATAGTATTTAGCTTTAAAATAATTAAATTTGTAGAAAAACTAATATGCGTGGTCGATTCAAATGTTTGAGTGTCTCATGTTTGATTTTCCTTAAGTAATTAAAATTTTCAATTTAAATTTTATGAATAATAAAAAAAAAAGTCCTACTAAAAGAACTACCTCCATCACTGTAAAAAATTTCGGCTCCAAGTACAATTACCTTCCATTAAAATACTTGTAATCCTAAACTAAAGAGGTCTCAAAAAAATTTTAAAAAAGTGTCCAAGAATTTCTTCCAAAAACAAAATTCTGAGTTAAAGAAAGGTACCCCACCCTTCCACGCTACAGTCTTAATGAGAATGCACAGTGATATATATATATATATATATATATATATATATATATATATATATAGGGATGTACTGCCAGTAAGAATTGAAATTGCATGTGAAAAAAACAGTAGCAACACACTATTTATTATTTGTTAAAAATTATAAATTATATGGGTCTTATTATCTTAACTAACAGAAAAGAGTATGTCCAGAAGAGTGTATTAGAGAGAGCAAAATTTTATTTACTGTTTGTTTGTATTCCATATTTTTTTTTAAAAATGTCATTATTATTATTATTACTACTATTATCTTTTAATAAAATTAAAGAAAAACTAAACGGATTGAAAATTCAAGTATTTGATTATTTTAATAGTAATAGAATGTGACAACTAAAAAAATAACCTGACATATTATTGATATTCTCAATTTAAATTATATAACTACTTTTTTTCTAAAGATATTTTTTTTACTACACCACCACGGGTACTCTTTATAGGAATACTTAAAAAAAAAACACTAAAACTAATCAAACATGTAGATATGTTCAATTTAAATAGAACTATTTTTAAAAAAAATGTCTATACCATAAGTATCTTTCACGAAAGATCATTTTTTTCTTGAACTTTTTAAAATCAATATGGGATTGGAAGACAAACTCTGGTGAAAATTTAACACAATACATACCAAAAAAACTCAAAGTCAAGATCACAGGTTAAATTGGAAAAACCTAGTATCAATAGTTAAGTTGGAACAACTTCGTATAAACAAAGATGTGTAATTCTAAAATTAAATAAGTTGAATTATGCTTGGATATTGGAATGTGCCCTGAAACAGGAGCCCAACAATTCCTGGTGTTTCATGCATTACCCCATCAATCATAGTGACACTCCTCACTTGCAGCAGCATCTTCATTCCTAATCGTTACCCGGGATCACCCCAATTATATGTCGTCAAGGGACAATGTGGGGACTACGAGTAGCTACCACTAAAGTTTTTCCTAAGGTAGTATATATTTCCTTAAAGTTACATTTTTTTCATTTGATAACTTTATTTTTTATTTTTAGTTCAAAAATAATTTCTTAAGTCGAGAGAAAACCAATCATACAAAAGTGGGTCTTTCTATATAAACAAAAAGAATGTGCTATGAGATGACTAAAATAATTTCCCCATTTGATGATACAGACACACGGTGTCGGCGTAATAAGTGCACAAAACAGTGGAGTGCATGAACTAAGTGAGTAAATTCTATTTAGTGTTTTTAATCCAGCTTATTTCTGTAATTTTATCTAGTAAATACGAATGCGTGTGGGCAGTGTTCTTTGGAGAGCATTGTCAAAGCATTTTTTATACTTATTCTTATTCAGACCTTTCGAGAATTTAAAAAAAAAAAAAAAATTCAATGCCTCTTACAATATTTCTACGTTGCTATTGACATAAATACTTCCATATGGTGCACAATTTTTCATTAATCTTGCATGCTCAAACCTTGGGGAGGCTTCCCTTAAATTACAAATAAACCACAAAAAACTTTTCAACAGAATCTCGTTTGATCCTGTTAAGTGATTTCCCAACTTTTCAACATTGCGAGAAAATGCAGAATATGATTAGAGTGTGTGTGAGAGAGAGAGAGAGAGAGAATTCATCCATCTATGACAAATTGACAATTCAACTCAAAGTCATCAGCAATTCCTCATGATATGAAACGAATCGTTGGCTAGCCAAACCTATCATTATTCCATAATCCATATAATTAAGCAATAGCTCGTTAAAATAAATAGACACTTGTCTGGACAAGAAGGAATTAAACTTTCTTTACGGAGTTCCCTCAAATATACATTTGTTACAGAGCTTAGCAATAATGTAATACAAACAAAAATATGGGGCCTAGGTTAGAGCTCCTAAAGAATGAAAGGCAGCAAAAGGAAAGACTAATATACAAAAAGAATGACACTAAACCACAGTAGCTAATCTACAAATTTGGTATGTATATTTGGAGGATATACAAAAAAGGGTGACCGACTTAATAATTTCCCACCCCTCGAGTAGAAAACCGCATGTTATTGCAAATAAAGTCAAAGACCTTACACCGAATTGGGAGGTGTTGTTGAATGTGAAGAGGAATCCTCCTCTGGGCCTGATAAATCCAACGCGGTTTCAAGGTTGAGCAAAGGCTTTAGTCTTCTGTGAACCTCGTCACTCAGAAAATTAATCTCTTCAAGAATCATGGATAAAGCAGACTTGCAAGACTCGTCATCCCTGAACGCCAATGTCCATCTTCCATCGACAAAAGCTTTCGTCTTTAATTTCCCGTGGGCGTTGAACTTGGCAGGATCCAGAACAGGTAAAGAAGATGGTCGGATCCGCAGATGTAACCATCTTGGGTGTTTATCATCAATCCTGGGCTAAAAAATGAAGACAAGATTATTGTGAAATCATATACTGAGTCATCAAAGTAAAAATAATTGTAAAATTCAATTTTTCCAATTCACTCTTTGATTCTGTGTCAAACTCTAAACCAACAACAAAAATTTGTGCCATAGTTGTCGGCTAACCAAACTACTAGATTCAAAATAAAAATGCAAAGGTGGCAGACCAATATACATACATTGGACCCAGCCAAAGGTGCAGCAACCCGAACAACTCCATAGAGCTTCTTCATTGGCAACTCTTCTGCTAGCACAAGCCACCCAGATGTTCCTGCAGAGATTGCTAGAAAGCAAAAATGGCGCTCTTTGCCCCTTTCAAAAGCAATTCTACAAGGCACAGCATTAACTGCACATGGAAAATAAGAGCAATTTTACCAAAAAAACAGTTGATTGTCAACCTACAACAATATTATGTAACTCTTCTAACAAGGAATTACAACCTTAAGTAAAGAAACATATTCACAGACAATAAAAAGAGGAAGAAACACCCTCAATTTAGTCCTCCAAAGTCACATACATCACCATATTCTATAAATATAAAATTGGTTATCATATCCCTCAAAGATTTAAAACACAATTGAAAGTCTTCTAAAAAATTTGTCATCAAATTAACCTCTCAAAAGATCTAAAATGTCACTGTGGTTGTCCTTATGAAGGACTAAAGTAGTGGCAGAATCTGGGGACTAATTTGGTTACTAAGAATGATATATTACCAACCAAAATTGAAGTTTAACAAGTGTTTATTATTATTATTATGTTTAAATACAAAATTTTACAGAAAGTACAGTATGAATGGTCCCAGAATTGAGAAACTCCTACAGAGAGAATGAACTCTGTCCAAACTACCAAATACACACATAATAACTGCCTCCTAACCCCTTCTTACATCATTTACTAGGAATACATGGCTGCTATATAACTGATAACGTCCTTCATACATAGACACATAACTACTACATAACTGTCCTGCACTATTAAACATACGACTATCCTACATTTTTTTTTTTTTTGATCGGCAAAGATAAAGTATAATATTAATATAAGGGTAAAAGATACAAGAATAATAACAAAACAAGTCCATGCTATCAAAAACCATAGCTATGGCTGCCTAATACATAGGAGGCATGAATTAGAATGCCATAGCGAGGATGGACTAAACCCCCCATATCAGTAGGATAATAACCTACCCTATACACAAAACATATCCCTAGTATTAGATGACCATACATGAAACGGCAAGTAAGAGCCTTTATCCAAATTCTTACACCACCACCAACAAAAGAAAAGGGCGTCATCAAACAGCCTCTGGCTATCAAACCTCCCATTTTGGAAAATAATACTATTTCTGTGACCCCAAATAGCCCAAGTCAGCGCCAGCCACCATGTCAGCCATCTCTGTGAGCTAATACGACTATCCTACATTTTTTTTTTTTTTGATCGGCAAAGATAAAGTATAATATTAATATAAGGGTAAAAGATACAAGAATAATAACAAAACAAGTCCATGCTATCAAAAACCATAGCTATGGCTGCCTAATACATAGGAGGCATGAATTAGAATGCCATAGCGAGGATGGACTAAACCCCCCATATCAGTAGGATAATAACCTACCCTATACACAAAACATATCCCTAGTATTAGATGACCATACATGAAACGGCAAGTAAGAGCCTTTATCCAAATTCTTACACCACCACCAACAAAAGAAAAGGGCGTCATCAAACAGCCTCTGGCTATCAAACCTCCCATTTTGGAAAATAATACTATTTCTGTGACCCCAAATAGCCCAAGTCAGCGCCAGCCACCATGTCAGCCATCTCTGTGAGCTAATACGACTATCCTACATAACTGCAACATTGCAGTATTCTATATCCTACTACACCCCCCGCAGCTTCCAAATAGGTGGGTTACTGGACTTTCAAATCCCATCAACTAATGTGGTGACGTGATCGTGAAACTGATACATGTAATTTGGGTCAATTGAGGGTTTCCTATAAAAAAGAGTACCATCAAGAGAGAAAAATAAAACTATAATTTGCATAATAAATTATTTTCTAGAACATTGCCAACATTCCTTCACATTTCAACTGGGCACAATTTTCTCTCTCTGCAGTTAGTTTTATTTCCAAACAGTGCGTATTGGTTTCATATAACTATTAATTGGTGAAACTGACATAGCATGTTTACAAGGCATTTTAGAATCTTGGCTTTATAAAGCCATAAACCCTCCATTACACATGAAAAACAGCTCTTCAACATACCATTTCTAAAACTCATTTTAGGCACAGTATTATAAAAAACAAAATAGAAAAACCAAATTATTCCCCCTTTTCCCCTGTCTAAAGGAAAAGGGAGAGGGAATACCAAATAGGGTCCAGCTGCATGGGATATGAATAATAGGATGTTGGAAATATAAGATATTTGTATGTTTTGGTACTCTTCAAAATAGGGTATCCATCAGTACTAGGAGTTCTAATGACAGCACACAAATTATAAATTTCAATCTCAAATCAGGAGTACTTGGTTATCATGTCATGTTTTATTACCATAGTGATGCTCTCAGACTGTTATGCAACTATGATCACTACAGAGTTTATTCTGCTCCCCTGCCCCCTCGCAACACACCAAAAACCCCAGGTTCTTCTCTTCTTTCTTCTTTTTGCCATTTGAACTTTCCTATGTCTAAGTAATAACTTGTAAAAAGTAAAAACAGTCGAGAGAATACAGAAAACTCCAGTTATGAACATTTACCAAGGCTAACTTCAGTTCCTGGTTTTGGGCCTGACACATCAAGTCCAGAAGTTTGGGCACGAGAATTTGCTGGGAGATCACCAGGAGGATAAATAAGAGGTTTCTCAGGTAAAGGTCTACCTAGAGTGAATATTTGAAGCTGGTGCAGAACCACAAATACCTAACAGAAAGAGTGGGGCAAGCAATTCATGAAAACCAGAATTGAGAAAAGTCCAACAGTGTTAGCATGTATGCTATAGTGCACTTTAAAGAAAATAACAGGCAAAGAATAAGTACAGACCTTCACTAGTTCATGCATTTTTTCTCCAGCAGCAAATGATGAGCCCTCAGGTATATCTTCTGTACAAACAGAAACATCAATTAAGGGCACTCTTGCTATTCTCTCCATAACCACCAGCCAAAGAAAAAAATTGAATATTGGAACAGCTCCATGGTTGATGGTACAAGCTTACCTTCTGAAGATAGCATCTGAGAAGGAAAAAGTATGCACTTTGGTTCTTTAGGAGGGTATGATGACTCCATTGCTACAGGTAGAAAATTATTTGGTTATAGCACAAAAGTAAAACACTTGAACATAGAAATCCATTAAGCACAAGATAAGTTATAAAATCACCTCTTTTGCATTTTCTCCACTCATTGCAAAGAACAGTAATAAGAAGATCGGGCCAGAAACCTCTAACCTCCTTTACAAGAGCAGTAGCAGAATTCTTGTATGAAACCTGTATTTGGGAGGAAAAAGATGCAACGGCTATTAGAAGATGCAAATAGCAGATATGAGATTCATATATAGAATGCATTGATAATAACCAAATGGAAATATGGTAAATTCATGTCAATACCCATGCATTCAACATATTAATTGACTTTTAATTATTTCATATATGCCATTGGCACATATGCTTCAATGCAAGCAATCATCATACAAACCATCAACAGAGTCACTCATTGACTAGGTTTGCAAATCAAAGAACCATAATTCACTTTAAAAACTTGAACCTTTTGGAATTTATAAATAACCCCCATTCCATCCCAAAACTAACAACGAAAGTTTTATCCCACTAGGTGAGTTTGACTACATAGATCATAAAACCATTGTTAAAGATCAAATTCTCAACAATATTATACACAATTCCAACCAAAGAAAGATGAGAGAGAATTGTAGAGAGAGAAACAGTGGGTGGGTAAGAGTGAATAATAGAGATAGTTTCCATGAGAGGTATAGGGAGAGGACTAAGGGAAGAACACGCTTCAACTCCGCCAGGAATGGGTACATTCAGCGTCACGTGGAGGCAGGGGAGGCACAACGACGGGGCGTTAACACGAAAAACTGGAGGGATGCCACAGATGTGTCGTCCTTCTATTTTACTCATTTCCCTGAAGAGATGGACGAAAGAGACTTGTGGTTTGAATTCAAGAGATGGGGAGATGTTAGGGAGATTTTTATTGCAAAGAACAGAAATAGGAATGGACGCAGATATGGTTTTGTGCGTTTCAAAGGTGTTGACAATGTTTGCAGACTTGAGAGGCAGTTAGACAACTTGATTGTGGGGGGACTCAAGCTACATGTGAACCTCCCTAAGCATGACAGGGAGTGGAAGTTGGGTGTGAAACCACACACGAATGAGCAGTACAAAAGGGGGACAATGGAGGCTAACAAGTTAGTCAAGGAGAAAGGAAAAGCCAAGATCAATGCGGAACTAGAGGGTATGGCGGTTGCACACCAGAAACAAAAGCCATACCACCAGAATCGCACTTTATCCTACGCGCAAGATGTTATGGCGGGAAACTATACACGGACAAGGAGGTGGCCTGCGAACTTTGGACAGGCAGTGGAGAAGCCATCCCAGTCTACTGTTCAACTTTCCATTCCCATGGAAAATCGGAAATGGTGTTCTAAAGCTTGGGTTGGCAGACTTACCAACCTGATGGCGTTTGACAGATTAGCAGAAGACTTTATGTGGGATGGAGGGGAGGACGTCAAACCCAAATATATGGGCGATGACATGGTGTTACTCACTGGTCTCAGTCATTCCAAAGCGGCAAAAATGTGTAGGGAGGCAGAAAAATATGGATCATCCATGTTTCATTCGCTGGAAAAATGGAACCCAAACATGAGACCCGGCTACAGGTTGGTTTGGCTCTTATGCTGGGGTATCTCATTACAAGCGTGGGATAGGGAGTGCATCATAAAGATCGTCGCTGGCATAGGGGATGTGGTGGATTTAGATGATGACACTGTTGATCTTCACCGTTTGGACAGGACAAGGGTGCTTATCAAAACACTGTGGCAACCTAACATCAATCATAAGGTCACGGCATCCATTAATGGAGAAGAATACCGCATCAGTATCATTGAGGAGACATGTTTCCAATCCTGTAAGTGTCTAAGAGGGAGATACGCCTCGTCATCGGAGGTGATTCCATTCGACGATAACCTGGTCAGCATGGGTGAATCTTTGGGGGATAGTCTGGTGGCTGAGACTCCGACGACGGCCTTGATGTCGGATGGCGACAAGGATGAACGCTGTACCAGTGGGACTGATAGGATAATACCCACGGGTCAATGCTCCTCACAGGTACCGCTGGGTAATTAACAGAAACTTGACAAAAGGAACAGCATCGAGAACTACGCCAGGCATGCTTTCGGCGACAGCCATCTCCCTGTTTTCACAAAATGGGTAAAGGTCAGCGATGACCATGCCATGTATCAGGATGTTGGACTGGCTCAGGATGACACGGATGTGGGGTTATGTGAGCGGGATGTCCACGCGCAGGAAGCTGACAGTGGAAAGTTTTGGGGGGGGCACACATGCAACGCGCTCCTACTTCCACTGAGCTGGCAGCGGATAGCGCTCACGACGCTATCTGTCCTGCGGTAGGTGTGGCCATGGTTGACGTGGAATTGGAGGCATGCAAGAGTGTCATTGGTAAGCAGGAGTTCGACAGGTCGGAAAGGGGAAACATGGGGGTAGAACCACACCTGCCATACTCGTCTAGTGGATATTCGCATATGGCACGGGAGCTAGAGGATATGGGAGAAGGAGATTTGTGTGTGGACCAGTTAACAAAACTCCAGCTGAAGTCAAAAGCAGAGGGTTGGGCCATAATTTACATGGCCCAGACTCTCAATGAAAGGTGTACTCCAGATGTAAGGGGTGCAAAAAGGACCTTGGGCCCAAAACAACAAAGGCTATTCAAACTGGGCTCACCACTCAGCAGCTAACTAGTAAAGGAATAGAGGCCGTTACAATACACTCGAATTCTGAAGCTTCCCCATCAATGGCTTCGGGCAGTGGTTTAAAAGATATAGCTGATTGGGGGGAAAGGTGACCAGAAAATAATTTTTCTGACAAGTTAATGTCAGTAACAAGTCCCACTAAGAGTGAATGGAGGAAAGATGCAAATAGCGAATGGGAATTAGCAAAATTGCTGGGTCTAAATTGCTGCAACCAGAGTGATATGATAAACACAATATCATCCATGGAGGCAAGAGATATGGGTTAGGCTCAGAAGATGGGAAATAGAGACGGTGACCAGTGAAGATTATTTCCTACAACTTTAGAGGGCTGGGAGGAGGGATTAAGTGGACAGCAATCAGAAAGCTGGTGGCTAAAGAGAGGGCGGACATGTTATGCCTGCAAGAGACTAAAAGAGAAAATATTGATATCAAGATTTGCCAGTGGGCAGATTCTGAGGTCCAATGGGAATTTTCGCCAGCAATCAATAGAGCTGGCGGTCTGCTATGCTTCTGGAGTGAAAAGGTGTTTAAACTTGAGACCAAGGTGTTAGGTGGTGGGTTTATATACCTGGAAGGGACATGGGTAGCTGATGATACTAAAGCTATAATAGTGAATGTCTATTCACCATGTGAGACAGCTCTGAAAAGGAATTTGTGGGATGCACTCAAACAGTTGAGGTATGCAAAAATGGAGGGGCTATGGTGTATAATTGGCGATTTTAATAATATTAGAAGACCCTATGAACGAATGGGAATCTGCCAGAGATTTCAAGATGAAGGTATTGTGAGGGAGTTCAATGAGCGGATTGCTGACCTAGAGATTGATGATGTGCCCTGCCTTGGGCATAAATTTACATGATACAGACCAAACAGGACTGCAAAGAGCAGATTGGGTAGAGCCCTAGTTTCTGCTGACTGGCTTGACAAATGGCCGAGCACCACTCAGATTATACTGGATCGAAATTTCTCTAACCATTGCCCTATTCTGCTGAGTTCCTCTTGTGTTGACTGGGGCCCGAAGCCATTCACGGTACTGGACTGCTGGCTGCTTGATAAATCACTCAGGAAGACTGTATGTGAGAGCTGGAACACAAATCCGATCAATGGATGGGGGGGATATGTTTTAAAAGAAAAGATCAAGGGTCTAAAACTGAAGTTGAAAGCCTGGAACAAATCTCAATTTGGGAACATTCAGAAGAAGTTGAAGAGTTTAGAGAGGTGGAGCTCAACAGGATTGACACAGGAAGTGATGATAAACAGCTGAGTGTTGATGAGATAAAGAGGAGAAAACAAGTACAAGAGGACTTATGGGTTGTAGCGCATTCAAATGCTTCAATCCTAAGACAAAAGGCTAGGACTAAATGGATTGAGGAGGGGGATTGTAAATTCCAGGTTTTTTCATGTGACCGTAAACTGGAAGCGCAGGACTAACTTGTTAAATGGGGTGCTGGTTAATGGTTGTTGGCATGAGGAACCAAGCAGAGTTAAAGAAATCTGATCTTTCTTCAAGAGGAGATTTGAAGAATCAGCTAGGGTGAGACCATACCTAGACGGTGTTACATTTAAGACCATTGAACAGCAGCACAATGATCTCCTGACGGCACGCTTTGATGAAAATGAGGTGAGGGAGGCAGTTTGGGCATGTGGCAGTGAGAAGAGCCCCGGGCCAGACGGAATTAATTTCAAATTCTTTAAAGAATTCTGGGATGTATTGCCTAAGGGTGGAAATGCTTCATTTATAGCTCTGATTCCTAAAGGTCATTATCCACAGGGATTGAATGATTACAGGCCTATTTCTTTAATAGGCTGTGTGTACAAGATAGTGGCTAAAGTATTATCTATCAGATTAAAGAAGGTACTGCCTTTCATCATTGACCATCCACAATCTGCTTTTATCGAAGGGAGACATTTGCTGCATAGTGTCCTCATAGCAAATGAGGTGGTGGACGAGGCAAAAAGGACCAATGGTAGCTGCCTTGTGTTCAAAGTGGATAATGAAAAGGCATATGACTCAGTTAGTTGGGATTTTCTGTTATACATGATGAGACGGATGGGTTTTGAGTTTGACTCCAAGTGGATTGTATGGATCGAAGGCTGTCTGAAATCAGTTTCTATCTCGGTTTTAGTTAATGGGAGCCCAACTGACGAGTTCACACCACAACGCGGCCTCAGACAAGGTGACCCTCCAGCCCCACTCTTGTTCAATATTGTCGCTGAGGGCCTTACTGGATTGATGCGAGAAGCACAGCGAAAGGACTTTTTTGAGGGGTATAAGGTGGGGAAGAATTTTGTTGTTATCAGCATCCTATAATATGCTGATGACACCACTTTTTTGGGGACAGCTTCAGCAAAAAATGTGAAAACCATTAAGGTCTTGTTGAGGAGCTTTGAATTGGTCTCGGGGCTGATACTAAATTTTGCTAAGAGCAGATTTGGGGTGTTTGGTATGAATGAACAGTGGTCTACTAATGCTACTTCGTACTTAAATTGTAGAGAGCTGGCTTTACCCTTGTCATATTTGGGTGTCCCTATTGGGGCGAACCCAAGATGTTCTAAGACGTGGGATCCCTTAGTCAAGAAGTGCGAGAGAAAACTAGCTACCTGGAAACACAAATACCTCTCTTTTGGGTGGCGGGTCACCTTGATTAAGTATGTCCTTAACTCGATCCCAATTTTCTTATTCTCTTTTTTCAGGGCTCCGAAGGTGTTAAATAGACTGGTCAAAATTTAAAGAAGATTTTTGTGGGGTGGCAGCGATGATCAAAGGAAAATTGCATGGGTTAGATGGGACTTGGTTTCCCAACCTATGGAGTGTGGGGGCTTGGGAATCAAGGATTTAAGCACGTTTAATCATGCTTTACTTGGGAAATGGCTCTGGAGCATTTTCATCAGCAGAACGACTTATGGGTACAAGTGCTGGAAACGAAATACGGTGGCTGGAGGAACTTGGCAGAGTCTAGAAGGTCTGGTAGAGAATCCATTTGGTGGAGGGATCTTGGCTTAGTTTGTATTTCGAATGAGGAGGGGAATGGGCTCATAAGAGGGATAAATTGAAAGCTGGGCTGTGGATCAAAGACACTGTTCTGGAGGATGGGTGAAAAAATGACGGGTTACCATTGAAGGACAAATACCGAAGAATGTACCTGATCTCCCATCAGCAACAACACTACATTCATCAAATGGGTATACAAACTCCATCGGGTTGGGAGTGGCAGTTTAAATGGAGAAGATTCTTCATGGAAGGGGAGATGGAATCTGTTGTTAAGTTCTTAGAAGATATACAAGACCTGGATGTACAGGTTCAGCAACAAGATGCTTGGCAGTGGGAGGCTGACTTAAGCGGACAGTATACAGTGGGGAGTGCCTATGGATTCCTTAATAGAGATCGGGCAACATTGAATCAGTGTGAAGTTCTCAAGGAACTATGGAAAATAAAAATCCCTAGTAAAGCATCTTGCTTTGCTTGGAGATTAATCGGGGACTGATTGCCTACTAAGCTGAATTTAAGTAAACGAAATGTGGAACTCAATGATTCCTACTGTCCGTTTTGCAGGATTTCTGTTGAGGATGCGGCATATTTATTCTTTAGCTGTGATAAAATCAAGCCGCTCTGGTGGGAGTCAATGTCTTGGATATCTATTTCCATGTATCTTCCATAAATCCGAAAGAACACTTTAGCCAACATTCCTACTATTACCATGGGATTAGCTCGCACAGATGACAAATATGGTGGATAGCTCTGACCTGGACTATTTGGGGGCACAGAAACAGAATCATCTTCCATAACGAGAGCTTTAACAGCCATAAGTTAATGGATGATGCGCTATTTATCTGTTGGTCGTGGATTAAAAACCTGGAGAAAGGATTTAACATTCCTTTTCACTTCTGGTCCTGTAATCTGGGGGAAATTTTTTGTAATCAGGGGAGGGTTTAACACATACATTTCTCTAGGGGAGGGTATAACACAGTCCAGCCAGCTTTTGGCAGTTTAATTCATGTCTTATTCATGTATTAAGCCGCCATAGGTCTGTTATCTGTTGCTAGGATTGTCTGTTATACTACTACTTGTACTGTTTCTCTTATATATATATATATATATATATACATACTACTTTTGCTGATCAAAAAAAAAATATTAATAAAAAAAATTATCATACATGGCGATACTTGAAAAGCATGAAAGCTTTTTGTGTAATTTGTATCAGTATCTTCTCTCAAACTACTCTTAAATTCCTTCAAAGATTTATGAAAATGATATTAGGAAAAAGTAGAAAGAAATTTTAACTTCATAATAGTAAGCAATAACCATTTTTGAGGAAATATTCAGCAACTTCAATAAAAAGGTCTACATAAGAATAATTGAGTCTTCGCAAGTTATACATCTGGAAGAACACAAAACAGACAATGAACCAAGATATTCCTTGTGCCCCACTCAAAAATCACTTCAATATACTAAGCAAAGAGGTTGACATCCTATATATACAAACAATATACAATTATAGGTGCATGCATTAATTCTGTGGGTGTTGCTGGTAAAGCCTACTATGTTCTTACTTGCAGCAATTCCAGGTGATGACTGTTGAATTCTGCCTCGCTGTAAGGAAGCAACTGGCGTAAAAGCCAACCACCATCCCACAGTGTCTCTGCAGATATATTAGAACGGCAAAAGAGACTCACTAATGCATCGAGCACCTGAAAAATGCATGCACACACACACATTATACATAATTAAATTACTAAACATAATGTGATAGAACTTGGTATTGCAGAAGTGGTAAATATGGAGACCAACTCTAAAATTCAGAGGTAGCCTTGTAGAACAGCAAGAAAAAACACACAGAAAGAGATAAAGTATTGTTAACAATACTAGGAACAACTAATCATTATATGTTTATGTAAAGCATTCATCTATGTTGTCAAAACTAGATCAGACTGGATGGTAGAACTGAGACCAGACATTAGATCATTTCATTTAACCCCAAAAACCGATTAAATCGGGCAAACCAAGCATAACCATTTCACTGGAAAAAAAAATATTTATTTATTATAAGAAAAACCAATATTATGATGATTAATACAATTCTTACCTAATATTATCATGATTGATAATTTTATCAATTATATTTATTTAGTTTCCGATTGTAGTTGCCAATGAATATTATGACATATTTGATTTGATTTCATATTTAATTTTGAATATTATATGTTATGAGTTATGAAAATTATAAGTGAAATTTAATTTGTATTATTATGAAGTTATCAATATTATGTTATATATATATAATATCAACAAACACATCCTTGAGTCTTATTTCCCTTAAACTTGCTACAGCCTCCAAGGTAGGATTCTGTTTATCAGTTTATACCATCTCTTGGATGATCAGTGTTGCTCAAACCAGGATTGGAGAGTTGATGCTAACTACGATTGGGAGGTTGCAAAATTACTGGGTTTGGATGGTCATAACCAGGTGGATATTATGAAAGGTATGCTTGACTTGGAAAGTAGAGATATGGCACAGGTTCTGAGGATGGGGGAGAATGGTTGTGACAGATGAAGATTTTATCATACAATATTAGGGGTTTGGGGAGGGGTGTTAAGTGGGCTGCAATTAGGAATCTGATTTTCAAAGAAAGGGTGGATATGCTATGCCTTCAAGAAACTAAAAAGATACAATTGATGATAAGATGTGCAGGGCACTGTGGGGCGATGCTGATATTAATTGGGAATTCCTCCCTGCAATTAATAAGGCTGGTGGCTTACTATGCATCTGGAGCAAGGAGGTTTTCTGTGTGGAAAACAAGGTGGCTGGGGCTGGATTTATCTATCTGGAGGGAACATGGTTAGCTGATGGCAGTAAGCTAACAATTGTGAATATTTACTCACCCTGTGACATAGTTCTGAAAAGAAGATTATGGGATGATATAAGGCAGTTGAGAATCACAAACATGCGGGGGCTATGGTGTGTTATAGGGGATTTTAACAATATCAGTAGACCCCAAGAGAGGGTGGGGATTGGTCAGAGATACCAAGATGAAGGCATTGTTAGAGAGTTTAATGAATGGATAGCTGATATGGAGGTTGATGATGTCCCCTGTATTGGACGGCTCTTTACATGGTACAGGCCAAATGGAACCGCTAAAAGTAAGCTGGATAGAGCACTGGTTTCTGCAGAATGGATTGATAAATGGCAGGGCACAACCCAATTCATCCTAGATCGTAATTTCTCGGATCATTGCCCTATCATACTGACATCATCGCCGGCTGATTGGGGCCCAAAACCTTTTAGGGTATTGGACTGCTGGCTGCAGGATAACTCATTCAGGAAGTTAGTTCGTGAAGGCTGGAACTCTAATGCGACTAGTGGCTGGGGTGGCTTTGTGCTAAAAGAAAAGTTTAAGAATCTGAAGCAGCGGATTAAGGTTTGGCATAAAACACACTTTGGTGACATGCAGCTGAAGATTAAAACAATACAGGATGAACTTAACAAGCTAGAAATTGAGGGGGATGGAAGGCAATTTTCTGAAGAAGAAACGCTGAGGAGAAAACATTTACAGGAGGAACTATGGTCAGCGGCCCAGGCAAACGCCTCAATCATGAGGCAGAAAGCCAGATCCAAATGGATCAAGGTGGGGGATTGCAACTCTCATTTTTTTCATATGACCGTCAACTGGAAGCGTAACTGTAACATGATCAGAGGTTTGGTGGTTGATGGGTGCTGGATTGCTGAGCCTGACAGAGTTAAACATGAAGTTAGGCTGTTCTTTAAGAAGAAATTTATGGAGCCCATCTTGAACAGACCTAAACTGGATGGCACTAATTTTAGTGTCATTGAACAGCAGCATCTTCACATTTTGATGGCCCCTTTTGATGCAATGGAAGTGAGGAATGCAGTGTGGGATTGTGGCAATGAAAAGAATCCGGGGCCAGATGGTTTTAATTTCAAATTCATTAAAGCCTTTTGGGACATCATCAAAGTGGACTTCTACCGTTTCATGGATGAATTCTATGTAAATGGTTCAATCCCAAAGGGTGCTAACGCATCTTTCATAACCTTAATTCCCAAGATACATGACCCACAGGGTTTAAATGATTTTAGACCTATTTCACTTGTTGGTTGTGTATATAAGGTTGTGGCCAAGGTTCTAGCTGCTAGGCTGAAAAAGGTGCTGCCATTCATCATTGACCATAGACAAACAGCTTTTATCCAAGGGAGGCAGCTGCTGCATAGTGTACTCATAGCTAATGAGGTGGTAGATGAAGCAAAAAGAGAAAACAGAAGTTGTCTTGTGTTCAAAGTAGACTTTGAAAAAGCATACGATTCTGTTAACTGGGAGTTCTTGTCATACATGATGAAGAGGATGGGCTTTTGTTCTAGGTGGATTAAGTGGATTGATGGGTGTTTAAAATCTGCATCTATATCAGTTTTGGTAAATGGAAGCCCCACTGCTGAATTCTCACCACAAAGGGGCCTTAGACAGGGTGATCCACTTGCCCCCCTCCTGTTCAATATAGTGGCTGAGGGCCTAACTGGACTGATGAGAGAGGCCTTGTCAAAAAACCTGTTTGATGGTTATAAGGTTGGAAGAAAGGGAGTTGATATCAGCTTGTTGCAGTATGCTGATGATACCTTGTTCTTTGGTACTGCATCAATAAAAAATGTGAAGGCCATTAAGGTGATGCTGAGGAGTTTTGAAATGGTATCGGGGTTGAAGATTAATTTCGCGAAGAGCAGATTTGGGGTCTTTGGAAGGAATGAGCAGTGGGTAAATAATGCTGCCACATACCTGAACTGTAGAAGGCTGGTGTTTCCTTTTTCATATCTTGGGGTTCCGATTGGAGCTAATCCAAGACGCTTTGAGACGTGGGATTCCTTGATTAACAAATATGAGCGCAAATTAGCCAAATGGAAACATAAATATTTTTCTTTCGGGGGAAGAGTGACTTTGATAAAGTCTACTTTAAACTCCATTCCTATTTTTCTTTTGTCTTTTTTCAGGGCTCCAAAGAAGGTGATAGCTTGCTTGGAGAGAATTCAGAAACGGTTTTTGTGGGGTGGAAATGATGAGCAAAGGAAGATTGCTTGGGTAAGTTGGGGGACAATCTGCCAACCAAAGGAGCTTGGGGGGCTGGGCATCAAAGACTTAAACCAAATTTAATCAATCCTTACTTGGAAAATGGTACTGGAATTTATTCCACCAGCCAGAGATGCTATGGGTACAAGTGCTAGAATCAAAATATGGGGGATGGAGGTGCTTAAGTGAAACTACAACGAATGGCAAAGAGTCTATTTGGTGGAGGGATCTTACTTCATTGTGTAATACCTTTGAAGAGGGGCATTGGATTTCAAACGGCATCAGGTGGAAGGTTGGATGTGGAAACAGGATTTTATTTTGGGAAGATGGATGGAAAAATGATGGAACTACTTTGATGGAAAAATACCCAAGATTGTACCAGCTTTCTAATCAACAACAACTTTGTATTCATCAGATGGGTAAAATGACTCAAAATGGTTGGGAATGGGAGCTTAATTGGAGAAGACACTTCATGGAGGGGGAAGTTGTTGCTGCTGTAAACTTCATGAAGGACATTCAAGATTTGGTAATATATGTACAGCAACCAGACACCTGGACCTGGGAGGCCGATCCGAGTGGAATATACACAGCGACAAGTGCTTATCACTACATTGATAGAGAGAGGAACAGTTTGCCTCAAGAGGGTATCTTCAAGGAGATGTGGAAGTTAAAAGTCCCTAATAAGGCAGCACGTTTTATTTGGAGACTGTGTAGGGATAGGCTACCTTCTAAGGTGAATTTGTGCAAAAGGAATGTTGTACTCAATGACAACTTATGCCCCTTTTGTAGGATTCACGAGGAGGATGTATCCCACCTATTTTTCAATTGCAGTAGGATCTTACCACTTTGGTGGGAAAGCCTGTCATGGATAAAAGTGGTAAGCGTATTGTCAGCAACTCCTATAGATCACTTCACTCAGCACTCCTTCTATGGAAGCAACGGTATTAGATCGATGAGATGGCAGATCTGGTGGGTAGCCCTGACTTGGACTATATGGTGTCACAGGAATAGGATTATTTTCCGGGAAGCTACGTTCAATAGACAGAATCTGTTAGACGATGCACTTTTCTTATGTTGGTCTTGGCTCAGAAATTTGGAGGATGGCTTTCAATTACCTTTCCATTTCTGGTCTTCTAATATGGGGGAGGCTTTTGTAATTAGGGGAGGGTAGAACTAAGCTGTATTTTTTGATATCTTAGTCATATGTCAGAACTTTGGAGGTTTCTTCCATGTTTTCATGTTTGAAACCTCCTTCGTTCTGTTTTGATTCTCTAGCTTATTTTGCAATACCTCTTGTAATGCAGAATTTTCATCATATATATATATACTTATTATTTTTGCTGGTCAAAAAAAAAATAAGGAATCAAGGACTTTTACATAGTATAGATGAAACTATTACATATACAAGATGCCACGAGATGCAAACATGTACCTGAAATCGAGGCACACGAGGGCTCATAAGAAAATCAGAAGACAGAAAAGATAACCCGTACTGCTCCTGTAAAACATGGTAAGCAAAAACTAAGGAAGCTAATATCAAGCGAAGGAGCTTCTAAATATTAGTAAGAAAAACACACTGGAAAATATAACTTGCTCCACAAATACATAACAAAATCAAGTGAATCATATAAAACATTGATAAAATTTAGATAGAATCTATTAGAAATTATCAAAACAGGTTCAAAATTTCTATTAGAATATGTATTTATACAAACTGCAAAACAGCTTGTAATAGGATTGATGGATGTAAAGTTGTAAATATAAAGGATGGTAGCTGTTGCTAACAGCACCCCTCTGTACAGCTGTCAGTGCAGCTGTTAGTTTCTGTTAGTGGTTACAGTTTCCTGTTAGGAGTTAGTTAGTTTCTGTTATAGTTAATTCAGGGGTTATAAATACCCTATTTGTAACAGTCTTTAACTAAATTTTATTTTCTGGGATTAATAAACAAAATTTCTTTCAGTTCTCTTCCTTCATTTCTCACTTCATCTAAAACGGTATCAAGAGCCAATATTTTGCACTGATCGTGCATTGGTCCCTTTGATCTTCCATTCAAACTCCTCATTATGTCGCAATTGTCTGTCGCTCATACGATTCTGGTCCTGCGTTCTGAATCGCGTTTTGGTCTCTGTTTGGATCGCAATTGCTTCCAGTTCTATCGCGATTTCGTTCCTATTTGGATCGCGGTTCTCTCCAGTTCTGTTCGTGGTTAAGTCGCAACTAGGTTCTGTTCCCTTTCGCGAAACCATATCATCGTCATCGCCTGTGGTTCTGCTTTCACCTTGTTCGTTCATGGCTTCCGCTTCCGCTCCGTCAGGGTTGGTCTTGCATTCGTTTCCTAGCTCCAGAGCTGAAAGCGCATAAACTTCAACGCTTTGTGGTCAATCCGGTTGTTCCTCCTCATTATCTCACAGAGGATGATCGCGTTGCTGATAGAGTCAATCCTGAGTACGAGGCTTGGGAAGTTCAAGATCAAACACTTCTTGTTTGTCTCCAGTCAATGCTCTCAAAATCAGTTCTTGGATGTAGTCATTACTATCAGGTTTGGGAAAAGATTCGTGAGCACTTCAGCTTGCATACTAAGTCCCACGCTCGTCAGCTAAGAACTGCGACGCGCGCAATCTCACTAACTGATAAGTCCATGGATGAGTATTGGTGAAAGATCAAAGGTTACGTGGATGAACTTGCAGGTGTTGGCGTTCCGATTCAACATGACGAGTATGATGCTATCCTTGAAGGTCTTCCTTCAGATTATGCGCCTATTATATCTGTTATTGAAGGCAAGAAACGCACCCCGTCAATTGCTGAAATTGAGGCCTTGCTTTCATAGGCAGAACTGGGGGGCTAGGGTGGACCACTGCCCCCCCTAAAATATATACTTGGATTTGTGCTGGCAGATTGGAATTTTTCGCTAATTAATTGGAATAATTTATCGGATACTCTTTCTTTCTTGCTTCAGCCTGGAACATACCTAGCTCTACTACCTTTTTCTGAATTCACCAAATTAACCTTAATATTGCAACACTATACACTGATTTGCATAATTAACAATTGAATGGAGGAGTCAATGCAAGAGGTACATTACAAAAAGCCCAAGAGACTTGTTGTTCACTTCTCGCAGATTTTCAAATTTTAGAGTGCATTTGTTTGAAGAGAAAAAGAGTAAAAAGTAAAAGAAACAAGACTTACACCTTTATATTTTATTTTAATTCAAATTTTTTATTTCAATTCAATTTCTTTTCATTTCAATGTATCATGAAAGATAATATACACAATAAGAGAATCTAAATTTTTAAGCATTAACTGTCTCATTCGTGCAAAAAAAAATTATAAGATACATAATTTAGATTGAATAATAACCCACTTTTTCTAATATATTTTTTATTAAATTCATGAATAATATTTTGGACCCAAACCTACAAAGATTGGCCTAATAGTAAGTAAGAGTTTAAGCAGTGTAGAGTATGAGCTTTGAATTGAACAGGGTGTGACTTACATATATTTACAGTTAAAAACTATCACAAATGTATGTAAGTTTTTTTTATCTTTTCATCTCCCTCGTTCCTTTCCCTTACTCCCTTGTGCCTATTCTCTTTCGAACGCACTGCATTTTCACTCATGAAAACCCTTAGAGATGCGCACAACTTCCTTATTAGCATCACTAAAGGGTATTTGTTAGATATTTTATTGTTGGATACTTGTTGTGCGCATCACTAAAAAAATTTATTGTTGGATATTTGTTGAACCCCTAATGCATAAAAAGATTTATAAAGCTTTGATGATAACAAATAATGAATGTCACATTATTAGATTTACGTGAGAAGATTAGAAGATTGATTTTGCCAAGATATTTGCCTTAAGATTGCATTGCATAATAAGATAAAATATTTTTAAAGATTACATTCAAAAAATAGGATAGAATATTTTTTAACATTGCATTCAAAAAAGGATAGAATATTTTTAAGATTGCATTCATAATATAATAATATATCTTTAAAATTGCATTACATAATATGATAAAATATCTTTTAGGATTGCATTCAAAAATTGGTTACAATCATATGCTTAAATTAGATAAATAGAAGCATATGTTTGTGTTTACAGTATGCATTCTATTCCAAATAATATTAGAGCTTTTAGAGTTTATGTTTGCATCATTGAGAGAATTGTTGTGAGATCATATAGAAGCATTTGGCAAATCTAATTCTTCAACTCTCCATCAGGATTTAAAGGTACATATTTGCTTAAGGAATAGAAGCGTAAAGGTAGCCATTTTATTGTATTCTTCTTCTTAACTTTGGAAGAGATCGCAGCTGGGAAACAAGGATACAAGCTGTGATAATTGTTGTATAAGGATAAACTATGAAACTAGGATACTAGGAACTCTTGTACACAAAACTTTGGAAGAGGTCGCATCTGTAACAGTGATCTTAAATTTTGTAATAGATTTTTTAAAAAAATTTTGTATATTAGGTTTGTATTGTCTTCAGAGTACTTTTATTTATGATATAGTTTTTTTTATGTTCGCCCCCTCTCAATAAAATTTCTGCGTCCGCCACTGCTTGCTTTATGACCATGAAATGAAACATGTCTAAATCGCTACAATAAAGAAGCTCAAGTGCTGAGTTCTCCTTCTTTGAACTACACTCAAGGGTACTTACCTTCCAACTCTTACAGGTCAGGTGGTTCTAGTACTTTCAGGGATTCACATAGTCGACATGGTTTTGGCCGTGAAAGTGGAGGATCTAGCAGAGGCCGTGGCAGTGGCAAATTTGCTAATTTCCAGTGCCAAATTTGTCTCAAATATGATCATACTGCCAATGTTTGCCATTTTAGGACTGATGAATTTTCAGCATAATGAATCCCTAGCCTTCTTTGATCCTACCACTTTTCACCAAATCCCTTATTCATCTGGTTCAACTAGGTCTTCAAACACTTGGGTAAATCCTAACTTGAAACCTGTAGTTCCTAATCAGCCAAGTGCCATGCTCACCAGCACTTCCTCTCCTAGTAATGGTCCAGTCCACTCCACTTGGATTCCAGATTCTGGAGCCAGTTTTCATGTGACTAGAGAATCTCAGCATATCAAACAATTCAATCATTTTGATGGTCCTAACTAAATATTCATAGGCAATGGTGAAGGTTTAGGTATCTATGGTGCTGGTTCATCTTCATTTATATCTCCTAATGATAGTCATTTCACTTTTAAACTTCAAAAATTACTATATGGTCCCTCCATCTCAAAAAATCTGTTAAGTGAATCAATTTGCTAAGGATAATTCTGTTTTCTTTGAGTTTCACCCTCATATTTGTCTCGTAAAATCTCAGGAGACAAGTAAAATTTTGCTTCAAGGATCAGTTGGAGCTGATGGCCTTCACTACTTTCAAAATCTCAAACTTCAGGACATCTCTCCTCAGCTTCTGTCCACTTCAACTCATTCCTCAGCAAATATAAATTCTAATGTTTCTTCCATGTCCTCTGTTTCTTCTCCTTGTAATGTCAATCTTTGGCATACTAGGTTAGGTCATCCCAATGGTCATGTAATGAAACTTGTTCTCAATCATTGTAATATTTCACAATCCAATAAAAATACCTCAGTTTTTGTGCATCTTGTTGTATGGGAAAATCTCACATTACCCTCCTCTCACTCCACTGCTACTTATTCTCCTTTAGAACTTATATTTACTGACTTGTGGGGGCCTTCTCATTTAACCTCTTTTGCTGGGTATAAGTACTATGTGTCTTTTATTGATGCCTTTTCCCGGTTTACTTGGATCTTTCCCATAAAGTCCAAAGCTGAAACCATCTTTGTTTTTCAGGCCTTCAAAACTCAAGTTGAATTGCAACTTGGCACTAAAATAAAGAATGTTCAATCTGATTGGGGGGTGAGTACAGACCTTTTTCTACTCTTTTAACCTCCTTTGGTATCTCTCATAGACTCATTTGCCCTCACACTCATCATCAAAATGGTGTAGTTGAAAGAAAACACAGACATATTGTGGATTTAGGGCTGACTTTGTTACATCATGCCTCTTTACCCCTACAGTTTTGGGATTATGCTTTTACCACTACTGTTTACCTGATTAATCGCCTACCTACTGCATCCCTCAACTTTTCTATCCCTCTCACCACTCTTTTTCATAAGGATTCTGATTTTAAATTCCTTAAAACCTTTGGTTTGCATGCTTTCCTCTCTTAAAACCTTATAATACTCAAACTGAATTTTAGATCTCAAAAGTGTTTGTTTTTAGGATATTCCAACTCTCACAAAGGTTATAAATGCTTGTCCCCTTCTGGTAGAATTTATATTTCAAAGGATGTGTTGTTCAATGAGCTGAGGTTTCCATATTCTGAACTGTTTACCTCATATTCTAATTCTGAAAAGATTTGAATTCCTATTTCAGTCTGAATCCAAATCTGTCTCCACCTGTTGTATTACCTATACCTTTACAACCTCAAACTTCATCCTCTCATTCTGCTTCTGCCCCTCTTGTTCCTCCTGGGTTTTCTCCCATATCTGTGCATAACCCTACTGTCTCCTCTCCTATTTCTCAACCTATTACTACCGCTAATACCAGTGTCATTCCAAATATTTCCTCAGAAATTATTAGTGTGACTGAGTTCTCCTCTGAGACTGGTTCAGTACCTAATTCTATTCCTATTAATACTCATCCCATGCAAACAAGGTCCAAATCTGGTCTTCATAATCCCATACTACATCCTTCACTTTTCCTTGTTCATTCTGAACCGAAATCTGTGAAACAGGCCTTGGCAGATTCAGCTTGGCATGCTGTCATGAAACAAGAGTATGATGCTCTCTTTTTTTTTTTTTTTTGGCCAGCAAAAATAAATATATTATATATATAGAGAAAAGTCTGCATTACAAGGAGTATTGCAAAACAAAACCTAGACAAAACAGGCCAGAACGAAGGAAGCTTAAAACATATGAATGATGAAAGCCACCTGAGTTCTGACTTAGACTAGGCCATCATACAGAAAATTCAGATTTCTACCCTCC
>PYAF01001154.1:660025-672335 GCA_007407185.1 Glycine tomentella | reverse complement strand
TTTTCTAATTGCAGTCCATTTAACACCCCTCCCCAACCCCCTGATGTTATAAGATAATATCTTCATAAATCACCAGCCTCTCCACCCATCCTCAAGAACTCAGCCTTATCTCTTCTTTCCATATCATTCATGCAATTCACTATGTCGGCCTGGTTACACCCATCCACTCCTAACAATTTTGCTATTTTCCACTCACTGTTTAGTTTCCCTGCCTGCTAACAGACAGGCTGTTGGATGCAAATGGGTTTTTAGAGTAAAAGAAAATGCTGATGGTTCTGTAAGTAAGTTCAAAGCTAGGTTGGTTGCAAAGGGTTTTCATCAAGTTCAGGGTTTTGACTTTCATGAGACATTCTCGCCTGTAATTAAACCTGTTACTATTCGGATAGTTCTCACTCTTGCCCTATCCCATTGTGACAGTTATTTCAGCTTGATGTGAACAGTGCTTTTCTGAATGGGTTTCTTGAAGAGTTTGTATACATGACACAGCCACCAGGTTTTGAAGATGCAAATAAATCCTTGGTCTGCAAGCTTAACAAAGCTCTTTATGGGTTAAAGCAAGCTCCAAGGCAGTGGTTTGACAGATTAAAATCTACTCTACTTCAGTTTGGGTTTATGGGAAGCAAAGTGACTCTTCCCTTTTTATCTACAAGCATCAGTCACACACTGTTTATCTTCTGGTTTACGTAGATGATATTATCATTATTGGCAGCTCTACTGTCCTCATCCAGCAGCTCACAACTAGACTCCATAATGCTTTTTCACTTAAGCAGCTTGGACATTTTGGATTATTTCTTGGGTATTGAGGTGAAGTATCTGTCCAATAACTCCATCCTTATGACTCAAAGCAAATACATTCGTGATTTGCTGCATAAAACTCACATGGCAGAAGCTCATTCTATCTCTTCCCCCAAGGTCTCTAATTGTAAGCTGTCTCGGCATGGTGCTGATACCTTTCATGATCCCACCTTATTCAGGTCAGTGGTGAGTGCCTTACAATATGCTACACTCACTAGACCAGAAATCAGTTTTGCTGTGAACAAAGTTTGCCAATTTATGGCTGTTCCTCTTGACGCTCATTGGGCAGTGGTCAGGAGAATTTTAAGGTATCTCAAGGGAACCTTATCTGATGGGCTTCTGCTTCAACCTACTAATATCAATCAGCCATTGGTTCTTCGTGCCTTTTGTGATGCTGATTAGGCGTCTGATGTTGATGACAGACGTTCCACATCTGGAGCTGCTGCTTTTCTAGGCCCAAATTTGATTTCTTGGTGGTCCCGCAAACAAAAAGTCACAGCCAGGTCCAGCACTGAAGCTGAATACAGGAGTTTAGCTCAAACTTCTGCTGAGCTAACCTGGGTTCATGCTCTGCTCACTGAATTACAAGTCTCTTTTACTACTATCATTTTTTGTGACAATCAGAGTACTGTTTCAATTGCTCACAATCCTGTATTCCATACTCGCACCAAACATATGGAAATAGATGTTTTCTTTGTTCGAGGAAAAATTTTAGCTAAGCAGCTGTCTGTTGTACATATTCCTGCCCTTGATCAGTGGGCTGATGTTCTCACTAAGCCACTTTCTTCAACCAGATTTGATGTTCTCAAGAGCAAACTCAATGTGAAAAGTATTTCTTTTGAAAACTCTTCCCCTTGTGTTTGAGGGGGGATATTAGAATATGCATTTATACAAACTGTGCAAACAGTTTGTAATAGGATTGATAGGTGCAAAGTTGTAATTATAAGGGATGGTAGCTTTTCCTAACAGCACCCCTCTGTACAGCTGTCAGTACAGCTGTTAGTTTCTGTTAGTGGTTACAGTTTCCTGTTAGGAGTTAGTTAGTTTCTGTTATAGTTAATTCAGGGGTTATAAATACCCTATTTGTAACAGTCTTTAACTAACTTTCATTTTCTAAGATTAATAAACAAAGTTTCTTTCAGTTCTCTTTCTTCATTTCTCACTTCATCTAAAAATTTCAAATAGCCAATTAGTAAGTATTTATATTGACCCTATGATACATAGATACTCCAAATATGCTGGTGCATCATACCAAAACTGATACTCATCATTCACCTGCATTTGTGTTTTTGGTGTATGCTTTTATTTTTGGATATCCACCACCCTCAAAGTACTTGCCAACCTCAAAATTATATGGACTCGGGAGATGGATAACTTGAAACTTAGTCTAGGATGGGACAATCACGTGCAGATATTTCTTTTTTATATATGAATATACATATTTTATTTAATAACTAATATATAATGTTCTCCCAGTATCTTCAAAAAATGTCAGTATTTAAGTATTGTATCATATCAGATGCTTGTTCCGTCCAGACCCATGAACATAATATCCCACCAAGGTTCATCCCAACTTGAGCCAAAGTCAATTATGATTCATTCATCCCAACCACCTGACCCAGTGTCCTACAAATTTTTTAAAATTTATACTTTTAACAATTGTGTTAATAAAAAACTTTTAAACTTAATGAATAGCTTTATATAACATGATATTATATTTATATTGATATTATTAGTTTTGAAATATATATTGAATATATCTTGAGTTTTATACTTCTTTAATTCTATGGTTTAGTTAAACATAATGTTAATATTAATATATATGTGAATATATTGGGTTGACCCAATCTTGTCTCATATTATCTTTTCAAATAAGGGACTGCTACTAACACTTAAAAACAGGGACTGCAAACCTTGATCTTTTCAAGATAGACATCAAGCTCACATCCACTGCCATCCCTCATCAAGCTATTTTCAGAAGAAAAAAGTTGCTCTTCAGCTGAAGCCTCACCAACCAAAGCTTGCTACAGAAATATACAATATCAATCAAATAACATACAACAATAAACCAAATTCATCAAAAGTGGAAAGAAGCACCACTTCACTAGATTAAAACTATGAGCTATTTTCCCCTACTACTGAAATGAGCCCTATTTCAAAATAAACGGAAAAAAATCAATAAACCATCTGGCAAATAACCTTCCTAGGTAAACATGTCAAATCCTCCACCATATCATTGTTTCTTCCAGCAACCAAAGAGATTAGAATACCTTCCTAAGATAATTATTCAAGACATTATGTAGATCAGGTTTTCACACATCCTAACTTTATTTCCTCAAAACAAAAGCTCCTTGTCAAAACTTAATTCAGATGAATTCTTAACACAAGTCAATAGTAGATTTCTACTAGTATTTCATATTTGCAATTGCTGCCATCAACAATTAATTCCCTTTTTTTTCTATCCACAAAACAACTTTCTTAATCTTCCTTTGCACTCTAAGCCTTGAATGAAGCCCTCTCCAGCAACTTCTACTACATGTGTAGAATATCACATCCAAGAATAGTAGGGATGTTAATATGTGCCATTAAGGCACTAAAAGAAAGTCTCGACATCTTACTTTTGCAGACAATATAGTCCTAGTTGAAAATAGTCGAGAAAGGAAATAAATGAGAAGTTAGTGATGAAAGAATATGGATCTCATTTAAATAGAAGTAGAATGTAAGTTTAGCTGGAAGCACACCAATCCTAACTTTGAGGATCATACAAAACAAGAAATAGATGGATCTAAACCATTAAATTCAAGCACGGAGAAAGAAATGGAGTGATTTTACTGTTATGACTTATGACAGAAAGATACCACTCTAACTTCAGGAAAAAGTTTACCACACAGTTATGGGACCTAGGATGTTGTTAACACAGAATATTGAGCGGTAAAAAGTCAATAGCAAGGTTACCAAACTCGAGAGTCTACATAGACTTGTGGGAGCTTCATAGACACGACTTGTAGACTCGTAAAAGTCTATTTCATATAAAAATAATAACAAAATACCTATAAATAACATACCAATTAAACATTTCAACAACATAATAAAGCAAACTAGTAAACCATGAATTCCGCAATACTTAATAACCAAGTCTAGTAATACATCACTACTAGATAATAACTTGCAAAGGTAATAGTAGTGGTAGAGAATTTCAATTGAGGGTTTGATGTTGTTGGAGAACAAAGGTTTGATATTGTTAAAGGTGAGGGTTCTTCGATTCAGGAACAACACACCAAATGGAGCTATGTTGAACCCTAAACGCACATAAAACAATCCAAAATGACCTGCGTTTTGGTCTTATTTTTTAACTTGCTAACTCGGTGGTAAACTCGAGAGTCTATCCAGAGTCTACTAAAAAAAGAGTTTGCACACGAGTCAACTTGCAGAGAGTAAGTGAACTCATAAACTCGTAAGAGTTAGCGAGTTAACCCGAGAGTTTGATAGCCATGGTCAATAGAATAAAGTCAATGTTGCATTAGATGAGTGGATATACTAGACAAGACTAGGAATAATTTATTAATGAGGAAGTTGGGGTAGTACCTTTTGTAGAATAGAAAAAAATACAAAAAAGGTAGAACTTTGTCTTAGGTGATTCATGCGTGTGTGTAGGATAATTGTAGAAGCTGCAATTAGGGAAATTGATCATACAAACAGTAGCCTAATCTCTAGAGGCAGGGATACCAAGAATCTAGTGGGAAAAGGCTATGTTATTGGTTGTTGTATTTACAGATCTTTTAATAATGGCACTTGAAAGTAAATTCAACAGTAATCGTAAAAGTGCTAGTCAAGATAAAGTCCAAACGAAAAGAAATAATAATAACATCACTTCCTGAGCTCTAATACTCAACTTTTCAACGTATTTGGCATAAAATGCCACATTTAATATGGCCAGCAAATCTTAAAATACAGAATACGGGACATCATCTACAGCAGCAACAATATAACCTTGTGGAATAATCTATTACAAAAATTTGGGCTGTGGATATCAATATTAGAAATCCTACCTGATGCACCACATTGACAAATGGAGGCAACAACCAACAGTCAAATGCTTATAAATATAAAATGGGTAAAATGGAAGATGCAACGTACCAATAACTGTTTCTTGTGCTGTTTGCGTTGTGGAAGAATTCCAAGCCTATCTAGCATTGATTCATCAAGTTCTACAGAACAAGATATATTAAGAAAACAGAAATGAGGGCAATGCTAAAGCAAACAGATATTCGCTGGCACAACCTTTAGTTTGCAGTAAAGTGGCAAGAACACTCAAAGAACCCCAAACTTGTACATCATCCCCTTTAGTAACATATGCAAGCAAAACCTCCCTACATCAATTAGAGTAGACATGATAACAAAAGTTTCATCAGAATTGTTAGCAAAAGTCCAAGAATTAGAATACTACTTTTTTATTTGATAGAATAGAAATTGCATGTTGTCACTTCAATTACTCAGTAAAAACTATAGGAATGATAGTTTGAGCTGGCATGGCAAGTTTACAAATGCTTCCAGATCCAAAGATAAGAAGAAAACACAAGTGAACTGTTTTCAATTTATTAATATATCAACAAAAATCAAGTTTAAATTCAGGTGAAAAGAGAGACCTTTACCTTAAAGCCAAATTTGAACTGCTACAATTATCTTCTGACACAACACTTTCTGGGTCTAAACCTGAAGAACTAGAAGAGTCTGGCACATTCACTGTCAAGCATCCTGCATTGCACTTGGCAATATTATCATCATCTGGTTCTTGGCTTACGGATGTAAGACCACGATCAGAGATATAGCCATTGACTTTACCCCTAGAAAATCTTGTAAAGGTCTCTAAGGGATAAAAAAGAGCAACGACTATGGTATTTGCCAAATCTTTGATCTTGACTATCCTTAAGATGCAACAAAGTAAGTAGAGAGAAGTGACAACTCCACTTTGCATGTCCTGCATTAATGTGCTACTAAACATATTAATAAGAAGACGCTGTATAATAAATATTAAATAACAATCCATCCAAGAAAAAATCTTTTAGAGATCCTTGAACAGATGCAAATGTTGATCAAAGTGAACATGACATAAAGAGAAGTTCCATACATTAGCATCCACTACTCTCAGGGAAGGAAGAATTATTGGAAAAATCAGAAGCATCAAAATGTTGTCTGTTATTAGCCTCCCAACATCAGGAATTCCAGCAGAGATAACATCGCTAAAGTAATACAGATTATCCTCAATTTCATCTACAGCGGCAATAATAGCAGAAGTTGAATCTGGGCCTGGATTTCTGTCTCAGTAACAATAATTTCTCTATCAGGAAAGAAGAAAATCTGAAGTTAATATGCCAAACAGAAAAGAAGTTATGATGTCTTACTTGAGTGTCTCAGAGACCAGTCTATTTAAATCCATACATTGATTCCTAAAAAATGAAACCAGGTTCGAGAAGTAATCGGTGTGAGGTACACTGGTTATATATCTATTAACACATTCATCCCCAACTGAAAAGTGTACAGCCAATTGTCAGAAAATTAAATATTTTTGCATCATAACATAACTGAGTTCAGGAAAAAAAATTGGAGGGGGGAGGCCTCGTAAAATAGTAAATCTTACCATGATAAACATTAAGGGTCACAGTACGTACAGCAGTGCGAATCATGTTCTCCTCATGAAAGGCAAAGCGTATTGCCTCAACATAGAGTGGAAATGAAACTACTTCATCCTAAATACATAGAAAAATATAAAAACATTTAGAGATGTAGGAAACAAAGGCAGAATTATCTGATATCTCCTTCCCAGCAAAAACATTATAGAAAAAAATGGTTAAATTACTCAGTTGGATTATTTGGAAATTTACAAGACCCAAACTATAATGTTTTTAATTAGGTCCTTGATCATGTATATTTTTTAATTGAGTTCCTAGGGTTTTTAAAACCAGCATAAATTGTCATTTTCCAACAGTTTCAAGCAACTATAAACTTACCCCAGGGACCTACTTTTTTAGTTTGGGATCCAAAAAAAAAAAAAAATCAGTTTAGGGACCTACTTGAAAATTACCAAATAGTTTAGGGACCAACTGAGTAATTTAACCAAAAAAAATCAACTAAGCTTGAAAGGCAGAGCAAAAACAGATGGCCAACTATGCATATATCCATAAAATTAATAATCTCACAAGATGGACTGTTACAGCTTACAGGAATACCAATTGTTCAACAGGCTTTTGGTTCAAATCTATTCTCTGTATTTAAACAGTTAATTTTTTATCCTTCCATTCATTTCTTTTTTTTTATACCAAGAACTTTCAACACAAAGAATCTGCCTTAAAACATGTATTGCCCACTTTTTATAGCCAACAGCTAGAAAAAGAAATCCAAAATCACTCAACTCCTTTTCCATTTTAAAGCCTTAAATATTATTGTTATTAAGACCATCTTACAGGTCTCCCTTAAGCTAATATTTTGAATAATTATCAGAATAAGCAGACCCAGGGAGCAGAAAACTTACATTGCGAGTCTTCACAAGCAGAGAAATTGTATTCTTGTTCAATTTTCCACTTATTGCTCTTCAATGACCAGAAGACATTTAACCAAAGAACTAGTTAGCAAAATTATACAAAGGAGGGTCAACAAATTTATACAACCCCAGAAAACAGACTTCATGAATCATAAACTTTCATTCAACAATAGGATGCATCAAAACAAACCTTAAAAAGGATATGTAGTATGACAATAGCTCTTCGTTGCGAAAGTCGAATGAATATGTAATTAGGTAGTTCATATGTTCATTACTAAACATATAATCTGCAAAAGGTACAAAAAAGACGATTATTTTCCCCGACAACGTTGTTATATCTAGCCGAGAAACTAATGTAACTGCATAACAGGGAACTTTGTTTGACAATCAACATACATATAGCATGTTCACTTCTTAAGTTCTGGATCATAATGCTCACTGTCTGTAGCAACTGAAGTGGAATACTAATGGTTCTGCTAAGTTTAAGAACACGTACAAACTCTGCCACAACTTGCTTTTCCATGAAGAATCTGCCACAAGCCGTGATATATAAATTGCCAGCACTAAACAAACTTAACTGAGTAGTGAGTAACATAAGCACAACAGAATCTCACTCAAAAAAGCTTGGGTCATGTTGGTCGCCATATGTTATCAACTCCGCAATAGATCTCAGTGCCTCGATAACAAAATCCTTCCACACATTACACAATTTAGAAAACTAGGAAAACCATGAAAAACGAGTCAAAGAATGTTCTGAGATTAGGATGAAGTTATTATTACCTTATTCACCTCGTTTACTATTTGAACTTTTGCCAATTGATCAGTTAAGTACCTATGCACCATAAGGCAGCAGGACAACACTTAATGAATAAACAAAATATCAGTAAAGTTTACCCGATCATTTTTTATATTATCATTAAGCATACAAAATGAACTTCAAGTCAACATTAAAGAAATCACAACCAGGTTAGCATTAGCAACAAGACTCATATCCTCTATCCCCTCTCCCAATCCCCTTATAAAATGCTGACAACAAAATAAGAAATGCCTCTAAGAGAGAGCCCCAATCTTTGTCTTTGTTATACATATATTTTAACAGGGGGAACATGATTGGCACCTGGCAATTTGGGAGACACGACAAAGGATTTGTTGCAGAAAAGAAACTAATGCTCCAAATGATGGAACACACAGCTCTTTGCATTTTTATCATTTAAAATAAGAAAAAATGTTAGCTAAAATTTATTGTGAATCACAAAATTGTGCAGGTCTCATTCCTAATTTGATAAACCCACTCTTGATTGTGTAATTTCCAATACACTTTAACCAACAATAGAGTGTCTTGCAGTCACTCCGCTGCAAACAAAACCAGTCATACATATCCAATTACCATAACCAATGGAGCATTTTCTGTTCTTCTCAATCCCTCTCGCTCGCTCTCTGATGCTATGCACTAAATCAGATTATGACTTGCCACTATTATAATTCAAATCAACAAGCAAAATAGTACGGTAAGTTAGGAAGAGCAGAAAAGTTCAAAAGCCGAAACTCTTCACTTCAATTCAAGCATCCAGCCACAAACAGAAACAACTAAAACAAAAATTCACACACTACAGGTCTCATGCATAATTGAATCATCGATCGGCCGAAAGAGGAATGCAGATTTTGTCTTTAATTCAATTTGTGTTTAGGTGGCATTTTACGCAATTCGGAACGCAAACCTGAGATGATCCAAGGTGAAACGATCTCTGGATCTCCAGAAGGAAAACCACATGGTTGTGCGGATCACAGCGCCGAATTAAGCTCACTGAAATTCATGCTGGAATAGAAATCGAAACTGCTCGATCCTTCTTCCGAGCAGCTTCAGAAGAGAGAAAGAGAGAGAGAGAGAGAGAGAGTAGGGTTTTCGAAAGATCGCGATGAGAGAGACTATTACCGAAAGAAGCAGGAACAGATGGCCTCAAATTAACGAACCAGGTAGAAGAAGAAGTTGAAGAAGAATTTCAAGGAAACGTGAAAAGTGATGCAATTTGTCACAATTATTATTCTATTTCATTTAAATTAACAATTAAATAACAACAAGAAGGGACTTGCCACTTGCAGACCGGGGTCTGGATTCGACCCGGTTCATCGCATTATGCGGATCGGGTTTGAGCAACCTCTTTCTATTGGCCCAATATGAATCTAAATGGGCCGGTTTGAGTAGTTTCGAGGGAATTGTTATTTGCCCCTCCTAAATTGCTTTTATCCCTACCATGCAAGTGCAATTTTCAAAATATTTTTTCTTTCTTTTCTCCCATATTGGCACTCACCTCACCCTCTCTTCCTTTTTTCCTTTCTTCTTTCCTCTTTTACTCTCTTTCTTCCTTCCTTCCTTATTTCTCTCTCTTCCCCCTTCCTTCATGTATCCCTTCTCTTCTCATGTTACTTTTTTTTTACTTTATGGCAACACAACAAAATCAAGATTCCATATTTTTTTATTTTTTGGCAATAACTTTCAGCACAATGGAATCATGATTTCATTGTGTTGCAAATTCTAATTATTTAATTAATATGATTTATAAAAAATGTACAACGAAAGTATGATTTTATTGTACATTATGCAATGGAATAATACTTCCATTATACATTCTATATTTACCCCCATGCATAACGCAATCATGATTTTGTTGTACAGTTTTTCCACAAACCCAAATATATAACAGAACATGATTCTATTGCACTAGTGGGGTTGCAAAAAAAAATACAACAGAATTGCGATTTTGTTGCACAATGTTTTCACAGTCCCTTAGTGCATGCTTCTGTTGTGCATTGTGGGAAAGGGTGTTTTTGGAGTTTTTGAATGGGGATATGGGCTGATAGCAACTCCTTGATTTCAAGCATGAAGAAACTCTTTTGTCAAATTTTTTTCAAAAAAGTGATTATTATAGGCTTAAATATGATTTTTTCGTCCTACAAAAAATAAAGTCATTTTGATTTTGGTCCTTTAAAAAAATATTTTGATTTTAGTCCCCATAAAATTTAATATATATTTTTAGTCTTTGTTATCAAGTAACAAGGTTAACTGATGACATAACAGAGACATTAATAGTCCAATGACTTATCACATTATTAATGAGTCAGATAGAGTAATTATGTGTAATTTTTAGCAAACTATATTCTTAAATTCTTCAACTATTCAAAATAAGTGATGACATCTAAAATTTGTTTAAAAATATTTTATCCTTTTTTATGTTTCTCAATTCTAAAATTTGTCAACTCAATTAAAAAAGTCAAATATTTTATCTTTTAGTTTATAAATTGCTTAAATATATTTATGTTCCAGTAATTTAGTATTTTTTCAATTTAGTCCCTGCAAAAAAATGTTTTAGTCCTTGTAAAATATGTTTATTTTATTTTTCGTCCTTGCAAGACATGTTCCAATAATTTAGTAAAAAATATACTTTCAACAATGAAAAAAAAATGTTATCTAAAGCGTTTTAAGAAAGAAAAAAACAAAATAAACATATTTTGTAAGAACTAGAACGAAAAAAAAATTATACAAACAAAAAGAAAAAATGTTAAATTATAAAGAAAAAAATATATTTAAATCTTAATAAATTAATGATATTTTAGAAGTGTTATGTTACTGTATCTATTGTTTGAAATTGTCGTTCTTTTGCTTGCTAGACGGAAACACTTTCATTTTATCATGGATTGTTGCCCCTCTTGACCATACACATCCATGATCCATTGGCAATTGCACCATAGTTGTTCTTGTTGCACTATAACTAAGTACACATTCATACAATCAACAATAAGCTAGTTTTATATAAAAGAGCTATGTAATCAGCAAAATAAAATGACAAATTGTTTTTTGTCTTGATTAGGTAAATATTTTTTTTCTAATATTAGTTTGAGAAAAATACATTTTTCCTTGTGTAGTGAAATACAATTAAATGTGCGTAATATAATAAAAGTATGGATATTTTTAGAAAATAAAATATTTATTATATTAAAAATACAAAAAATATTCTTATATAATTTAAAGTATTTAATAGGATATATTTAATATTGTCACACAATGAATTTACAAATACACAACAATAAAAATATTATACTATCATACGATTTGTTACACTAATATTATAATATCTTATTAATTCTTTTTATTTTACAAAGAAAAGATTAAATATAAAGGTTAATATATATTTAATATTTTTTATTCGATAGGGTGAATAGGGTCGGATAATAAGAGTAGAGACAAACAATTGAACTTAATGAGTGAAGTCCAACAAAGAAACATAAGACTTATAAGAAGAGGATTCTCTTTAGGAGTTTATTATCCAAGTAATAAAGAAGTGAGTATTAGAGAGAGTTAGGCATGATTTGGTTCATTATTCATCTAAGATTTGAGATGTTCATGTTCTTTTCTTAAACTCTCCCTTGAGTTTCACTTGCTCCCAACTTTCTTAAATATTATTTTATGAACAAACTTGGGGTCACAAATAGTCATGATTATTAAAATCGAGATTTTAGCTATGATGAAAAAGGGAATAAAAGATCGTAACTCGAGGATCACAACTCAGATCATAAAATTTTACATTTTTACTTAAAATATTTTATATATAATACTACATATACATAAAATATAATATAGATAAAAAAATAACATCTAAATCACAAATTTAAATAAACTTGAATGAAAAAAAATAACATCATAATAATAAGTTACAATTGCATGACATGTAGATTAATAGAATTATATGTGAGTTAATGATGACTACAAAAATGGATATATGTGAGATAAAATAGTTTAATTAATCTATTTCAAAAAATAATGTATCCAAAATTCATAATTACATGTGGTGTTTCATTTAGTTTTTTAATACTACTGTTTAATTTATTGTATAATGTATTATGCATTAAATAGTTTATTATATTTAATAGTATCATTATTTAGTTTACTATTATTATTATCTAATTTAATTTTATATTATA
>PYAF01001154.1:636688-659925 GCA_007407185.1 Glycine tomentella | reverse complement strand
AAAAAAATAAAGAGAAAATTTTGGTTCAAAATAAAGGTTTAAAAAATTAATATTATTGCACAATTAAAGTTGAACCCAATTTATTAAGTAGAGACTCTATATTGCTTCATAGTTAAATATTTATAGAGTTTAATGTTCATGTATCGACAAAGTAAAATATTTTTATATTGTCATTCAATCACAATTCATTGTTAATAGGACTCTTAAAGTAATTATCATAAAAGTCAATTAACTTATCATATATGGTAAGTTGTGATTGAATGACAATGTAAAACTTTTTACATTGTCATTGTATAACCATTTTCCTCATATTTATATATCAATCTATAACAATTTGCAAAATCAAAGCAAGTTAAATTATGTTCTAATTGTTAATAGAATGTTTTTTTATAAAGTAAATAGATTCTTAATATTTCACCTAAAAAAAATAGAATCATAATATATTGAGTGTGTAACTTTTTTAAAAAAACAAATGGGCCCAGGCCCAATCTCCAATCCTAAAGTTTTAATAGCCCTAACTTGGAGCTTAATTGAGACACGTGTTGCTCACAAGCACAACCTCTCATCTCCCATCTGTAAGCAGAACGTCATAACCTTCTAGCAACAGAAACTACACTGTTACAGAGGCCCCTATCAATGACAGTGTGGCTTTGATGTTCGACTATTGCAAATTGCACGAGTCGCATTGCATGCAAATAAGGTTTTTTTTAGTTCCAATGCATTCAAATAGGGAAATTTTTCTTGCTCGAAAGGGGTCGTAGATCCCACAATACCAAGATCATGATTTTACTTTGATCCCACACTCTAGTGATCACACCTACGATATAGCATAGAGAGGCCTCCAAAGATTGTAGACTCACGATTTTACGATCCAAATCGTGATTTTGATAACATTTCATATCACATCATCTCTTGCATTAAAACCTTCAAGAAAGTTTATGCTTCCAAGGTTCTTTTATTCCCTAAGTTTTTTTTTTCTATTTTTAAAATCCCAAATATGGTTTTGATTTTCAATGAATATGTGTGCATATTGTGTTTGTGTTGAGGCCTAATTTCTCAATCCTGTTATGTTTTCAATTGTACAAACTCTATATTCTATTTTCTTTCACATTCATTTCATAGATTATAGAAATGCTATGGGACTTGACTAATGATGTTAGGTTTATGATAACATTATGTGATTATTTCATTTCAATATGTTATCCAATGCATAAAACATTTGACTATTTTATTGGGCATAATATTTTTATTTTCCGTTGGTTTAAAAAATTTATATTTCTAATGTTTATTGATGTTATTTAGAGTATTTGCATTTGTTAGCTTAACCCTAATGGTTGATATTTTGATGACTCTTGAGGAAGAATTTAGGTTTGAGATTCCTAATAATAAAGCTGACAAGATCAACTCTATTAAACTTATACTAGAAAACATTACACCTCATCCTCGAGCAAATATGACACTAGACTAATAGTAAATAATTTAATGTAGCTTATTTTAAACTTAATCATTATCATTGTTTGATTGATAAATAGCATATTAATGTGGTCATTTTTTTTCATGATGATCAGTGGTAGATCTACTTTGAAAGTTTTGGGGGCAATTGCTCCTACCAACTTTAAACCTTTTCTTAATGAAACTTAGATGTGTAATTATAAATTTCTCTCACATAAAATATATGGATTTGTTACTGATGATGATATGTGTCATATTTTGGATGAAGTGTTGTTCAACATCTTTTAGTTAAATTTCTCCTCACGTAAGGTACTAACTTGTTTGGTTTCAATTTGTGCGTATTAAAATTCTCTATTGTGACAACGAAGACATTATTAATCAAAAGGATGAGAAGTATCAAGGGAACATACAATTAGAGCAAGAAAGGCAGATGAAAGGTGGAACAAACAAGGTTAAATTTAATGCTAAGTTGATTTTAGTCTAATTAAAAGTAGGACATGCTTTTCTAATTTCCATTTATCTTTAATCCAAATTGATATATTTATTAGTCAAAAATGTGAATTTCATTTTGGATTTTATATTTGGCCCTATATGTTTATTTTGGTTTAGCTTTTAAAAAATATTTTTCATACATTCCTTAAGGAATATATTCCTCTAGAGAGAAGATAAATAAAACAATAAAAAGGTAATAAATATAACGAATATGTGACCGAAAAAAGAAAAAAAAGTATAACATAAATGAAAAAGTTCAAATATGAAAAAAAATTAGAAATTAATTAAATGTGTCTCATTCATGTGCATTTTATGCTGCTCATTAAATTTGCATTGATATATTTCCTCCCTTTTTAAACCAACAGGAAGAAAATATTCAAATGATATTATTAGACACCAATTGTCAAAAAGTTGTGGGAGATCATGTACTCCTAACTTAAGCCATGAATTACTAGTAGCTTTTCCCTAAGAAGGATAACTTTTAATGATGTTACGTTAGCAACATGAATTTTATAATTGAGACTTTTTTTAGTGAAGGGATATTTGAAACTATGTTAAAATGTTGGCTCAATCTTGATGAGAACCTTATAACAAGGACTTGAATGTGGATTCAAGTGGTACTAAATAGTCTCGACCTTACCTAATGGATGTTGGTGGACGACCACCTAGGTTGTTATTGTTCACCTGTACCCAATGTTGAAATTAAAGCCACCACCCTTATACTTGGCCACATAGGACAAAGAAGAAATCAATAAACAAGGCGAAATTGGACTTGACTTTGAAGATCTAAGGTGTTTTGCATCTAGGATTTTCAATTGATTTAACTTGGGACAAAATTGAATTTTTGTTCTGTACTTTTGGTGTTAGTGTTGGTATTCTAATTATCTTATGTACAGGTAAGTGTCTTTAATTTTTATTTCTAACTAGTGGTTCTCTACTTTCACAGTGGTGTATGTGAATTTGGTCAAGCCACTATTAAAATATAAATTAAAGATATCAACCCACACATAAGATAATCGACATTTCAACGTTGACCCCAAAAACAAAATATAAAAACTCAATTCATTCACAAGGTAAATCAATTGAAAACCTTTGATACAAAATGCCTTAGATCTTTAAACTTAAGTCCAACTTCACCTTCTTGATTAATTCCTTCTCTGTACCGGGTGTGCTAATTATAGCTGTGATGGCTTCAATTTCAGCATTGGTACAGGTGAGCAATAAAAACCCATGTGGTTGTCCATCAACATCCATTAGGTTAGGTTGAGACTCTTCACTACCATTGGAATTCTAATTCAAGGCCTTATTGTAGGGTTCTCATACGAATTGATCCAACATTTCAACACAGTTCCAAAATCCGCTCACCAATAAGATTCTTAACAATAAATTTCTTGTTTCCAACTTAAGATCATTAAAGATTAACCTTTGGAAGGAAGAATCTACTAGTGATTCTTGGCTTAAGTTAGGAGTAAATGGTCTTATACTCTCCAAAAGGTCAAAAACTTGTGGAAGATCATGTACGCACTAAGAAAAGGTGTTGTTCAGAATTCTTCTCAACTTTAATGCTCAAGTCTATTTTCATGCATAAGTTATGCATGCTTTACATAGGTATTAACAATTCCATTTTAACTTGACTAGTATCATAACATTTTTTGAGCTGGCATTTTAGCATACATTTTGATTAACTCTTGTCAACAATTTTCTAGTGAAGCTTATTAATGTAGTCATCTTCATCTATGATATAGTTTGAGAGGGATCTTTGATGTAGATGGAAAGCAATTAAAGTTCATATTGTAGGAATACTTTGATGATGTAACATATCAAACTTATATTCCATCACTTTGATATGTAACTTGCTGTAGCATGTTATGTCTGTTATTGTATTTGATTTATTTAGCCATTCTATTACCCAAATTGGCTTTTGGTTTATTCATAAGAGTGTTAGATAATTTGTTTCTTGAAATTTAGGCACCGGTCTCATATTATTTAGACTTCTATAACTCAAAATATGTTCAAAACATTGCACTTGTATAATGTTATCCAAACAAAACAAAATCTCCAACTTCAAGCTATACTCTAATTATAATTCAAGTTTCATCAATTCACAATTTCTTCATTATAAATATAGATCTTTCTTCAATATTTTCGTAGGCTCCAAGATCACCTCAAACTCATTTCTATAGCTCAAGACAAGTCCTTCAAAAGTATTTTCTTTTGTTAATGAAGTACTATGCTGCATATGTTGTTTTTCATTATTGCTCATAATTTCTTATTAAGAGCAGTATTCTTCTTGTTCTTGAGAAATGACTCCTTCACATGACCAACACTTTCTTTTTCATTTAGTGAGCTTTGTGAGTTCATCTTAATATATAACCTTGAACATCTAAATCTTTTCAGACCTTTCTCACAACTTTTTGAGTATCTTGTCAATTGTTTTTTGTTTACTTTGATTGATGTTTTTTCATTGAACTTGTCTTTCTAAACAAACTTATCAATGTTTTTTAACTCAAAAGATTTATAATTTATCTTCAACAAGTTTGTCATAATTAAAACATAAGGACTTTGAACTCAATATATTTTATCTATTAAGTTTTCTGATGTAGATACATTGTATCCATAACATAATCGTGCAATATTAGCTAATCATATAAAAGTATATTTGTTGGAATAAATACTAAAAAGAGTAATCTTTGTATCAAAATATTTCAATGAATTATTCATGAACGATTTCGAATGATATTATATGATAGTATATGTTATTAGCATATCAAAGTTAACATAATAATTAAAAAAAATTAATATATAACAAAATTATACATTTTAAAGAAAAGAAAAATAATATAATATATGCAATTGTAGTAGTATACACACTTAATAATCCTATTTTTAATTTTCTAAAATTTATACAAAATAGATATTATCCACTTACTTTAATTATTAAAAATATTTATATATTTTGTATTATATGATATATATATATATATATACTTACACATATTGACTTGTATTATTATTTCTGTTACTTAATATTTTTTCTTAAAAACCATTTCAATGAATTAAAAACAAAAACACAAGGGTGCAATAAGAAACAATTTCGGCAAGTGGACACTTATTTTTTATTTGGCTGCAGAGTATAACATATGGTAGATACATTGTGGCCGCAATGAGTATAGTAAAATATATCTCCAACCTAAGACTTTTTCTGAAAAGGTTAGCGCGTTAATGGATCTAGACAATTTCTTTTTTTTTTTGTGTGTGATTATCTAGACACAAATTAGTATGTTTATTGATTTATTTGGACCATATGAGTAGTCATGGTCATGGCATTATAAACTTATTAGTTACTACATTTACACTTAAATTTAATTTGAATATCATGGATATTGATATGCCTATCTTTGGTCTTGTCTCTATGACACACGTTGGGTTATTAATTAATTAAACAATCTATTAATTAAAGTTACGCTTTAATTACCTTTCTTAATTAAGAGAACAACGGTCCCAGCTCTGATTATTTTTTGAGTATAAAAATATAGAAACTTAATATTTTTTTGTTGCTATACTAGGTGATTTCTATATATTAATATATCAAAATGGATCAAAATAGTTGTCTTTCTCGCATTTCTTACATATGTCGACCTTGATTTGAAATGAATCAAAAAAGGGGTTGTCGACCTTGCAATTTTTAAAGGCCAACTAAGATCGATCGTTTTCCAACTTTCCGCATTACTAATATGACTGAAGGAACCTACGAAGCAAGTATGTCCTTTTTTTTTTTTGCACTCATAAAAACGTGATAAACATGGTTTTTGGGGATGATGATGTCTAGGGCAAACATGGTGCTAACGTTATGGCGTGTCGTTGACATGCATGGTGGACTAGCTAGCCATCGTTTTTCAATCTTCACCTTACCATATATATTTCTTTTTTTATTATTTATTTCAAAATAAAATGTGTTCAAAATAATCACTTAACATTCAAAATGAACAGAAATGACTAAAATATTAGATGGAAAACAGTTTGAGCACGTTGATATTTTGTTACAAATTTAGGAACCAAAATTATAAATGTCAAAAAATTCAGGGCAAAAAATATGATTTGTGCTATAAAAAAATATGTTATTGCTTCCTAACTTAACTCTCCTCTCGGAATTAAAAATATACTAGACTTACGTAATAAGATACAAAGATCAATGGGATAGCATTGCATATCTTATTGGTACAATAAATAACATATTACAATATCTTGTCCTATTCTAGTAACTAAAAATGCCCTTAATTCTTAATTAAGATCTCTATATATGTTGTAAATGGATTAAAAGGAAACAGTCTTTTAAGACACTTATTATTTGATGAGCATAGCGATTTTAATTAAGAAATTATATCCACTAACATAAAACATGATCTTCTCGACACTAACACAATCTCGATCTTACTCATCAGAAAGAGAGTAAAAGAAAAAATTAAGGAATCAAAATATTGTTTTATTTATCAATTAAGAAAATTAACCGTACCTAAAATATCATAGAATTAACTCTCATTATAAAAAGAGACATGTGTTATTTTTTTGACAATTTTGAGAATTATATTATTAATTTTTAAGATCTTACTAGTTTTCGATAATTGAAGTATAAAAGAACTATAACTTGTAAAATAAAAAAATTATAAACGTGTTATATAATAATATTATCACGATAAACATGATCCATTAAAAATATTGTGTGGCTCACAAATCCTCAACGTAACACAAACTCACATTTAATCAACTTTTTTTTAAAACTATTTTTTGTCCTGAACCAAATGGGCACGAAATGTGTAATTGCACAATAATGATAGCTTATCAGAAGTAAACGATAAATATAATGTTTTACTTCCTAACTCAGTTTCCCTCTCAAAATAAGAAATGCCAGTATATAACAGACCAACACAATAAAATAATTAAATAAGAAATTAATGGAATAACATTATTGTATTTTATTGACGTAATAAATTACAAATCACAATATATGATAGTCATCTTATTATTATATCATGGTCACTAAACATATACTGTCTCATGTGAAATACATATAGGAACTAATAAATAAATTATTAAAATCTTAAGTTATAAATGGATTAAAATGGGGATGTTTCTAAAGTAGCTATTTGATGGATATAATGAGGCTAATTGCCACTGACATAAAATAAGATCCTCTCCTTGATGCTAACATATTCTCTCAACCCTTATCCATCACAAAAGAGAAAGTATAAATTTTTTAAAGAAAACAAAATCTTGTTTTCTTTATATCTCAAGTAAATCAAGTGTACGTAAAATATCCTAGAACTCATCATAAAAAAACCCATGTGTTATTTCTTAACAATTTTAAGAATTAATAATTTTTAAGATCCTAGTAGTTTTTTTTTTTATAATTGATGTCTAAGAAAACTATAACTTGAAAAATAAATAAAAAAAATGTAACTGTCAAAGTGTGTTATATAATAAAATTATTATCACGATAAACATGGTCTAGTAGAAATATTGTGAGGCTCACAAATCCTCATCACAAACTCACATGTAATATAACTTTTAAAAAAAAATATTTTTCTCCTAAAACCAAATGGGCACGAAATGTGTAATTGCACAATAGTGAAAGCTTATCGGAATAAAAATAAAAGGGTAACAAAAGGTGAATGAATAATTAACAGTGAATAATTGAACAGTGACAGCCTCACATTTCAGCATGCGATCAAGAGTCAGTAGATCACGCGGTCTCTTGTTAATAATTTGTATTGCATGTTTTATCAAAATTATTCTTAAATTTAATGAGACTCATAATTTATTTTTTTTATTTAGTTATTTTTATATTTAATTAATTAATATATGTTAATCTTTTTATCCAATTCTTATAAGAGGGGTATTTATTTTTTAAATATATAGTATTTATTGTAAAGTGATAAAAATTATTTGGATAAAAAATAAAATATAAATTTGAAATATTTTTATAAAAAGTAATTAATAAAATTGAAAAAAATCTTATATTTAGTGACAAATGGTGTACTGTTATTTATATAATATAATAAAATTATACAATATTTTCTCTAAAATTATTTTTTTCTTTATTATATCAACTCTATTATGACAGACTTTCTTCTGTTTGTTCTTATATTATATATATATATATATATATATATATATATATATATATTAAATATTATTCTTCTCATGCCTTTGTAACTACCACTATTTACTTGCCTTCCAAACTCATAAGTTGGAATTCATCTTCAGTGATGAGCTCACACCCAGAAAAAGAATACAACGGGCGCCAACATCAGTATTTTTTTTTTAAATTATAATTATACAATTATGCATATAATTCTCTTACCACTTTTTTTATGTATTTTTCTTTTAATTTCTTTCATCTTTTATCACATCACTTATTAATTATTTTATTATTATTTTTACTATATCTTTTCTCCATTCACCCAAAAATAGACAAACATTTACGATTTTTAATTATTATTTTCAGTTTTTGTCGGTAGGGTACAGCTTTAATTTTCTTTATTGTAAAAGGACAGTAATCCTTACAAATTCATGATTTTTTACGGAAAAATGTTTACGAGAAGTAAATAAAATTCTTATAATATATGTTGACAATACTTTTTATTTTTACACAAAACAACAAACAAGACGGGGTCAGATTGACCGTGGGGGGGAGGAGCAGTTCTTCTTATAACTAAAGTCCACCACCCAATAAACATATAAATATCAAATAGAAAATTTTTAATAATGTGTTTTTTAAATAATTTAAAAATATAATAGAAAATTTATTTATACACGAGACAAACTAAATTTCTTTTTGTAAGGACTAAGTATGACAATTGTCAATAATCATTTTACAAGTTATATATATCAAGAACTTTTTTGAATATAATTGTACGTAATAAAAAGTGATATATAGGTTAACAATACTTTTTATGGACAAAATTATATTAATTATGTTCTAAAAATATATTAAATGATACAAATTATTTTACTAACAAAATTATATTTTAAAACAATAATAGTAGTTAATATATTATATAAAAATTTGCCTTCGATATAGGAAAATAGAAGATGAATGTTCTGTTATTGCAAAGATAATGCTTTGAAAACAAATTTTGGTAGACCTTCAGTGTAACCTGATAAGCATATTTTTTCAAGGTTTGCACGATGACATGTTTGGACTTATACACTTGTGATAAAAAATACATGGTAGAACCTCACAAATATTAGCAAGAAGAACAATTCAAAACAAGAAAAAATAGAGAATATGGAAATAATAGCCTTTAATAATCAATTTTATAATTAAATCAATATAAAAAATACCAATAAAGTCTTGACAGCAAATGCAATCATTTAAGCTTTTAAAATATAAATAATGGATTGTAAACGAAAAAAGCTACTACAAAATAAATGATAATCAAATATTTTATTTTAAAATAGATAATATTATTACCTCTACGATAAAGACTATAAAAAAGAAAGAAAAAAAAAAGATAAAAGATAAACAACATTTAAGTATTATACATTGTGCAATATTTTTAAATTAATAAGAACAAATAGATGTAGCTTATATCCTAGGTTGTTCCCTGCTACATCATAGGAAATTTCATTATCTTTAGTAATAATTTTGATTTGGAAAATGATTATATATGAATTTAATTTAAACAAATGAGAATATAAAAAATTTAAGTTAAAATATAATTTTGATCCCCTATTTTGCCGAATATGTAATTTTGGTTCATTCATTTTAAAATTCTCACAAATATTAAAAATTAGTAATTTTGGTATAATGTCTAATTTTACATATTTTTATTTCATTTATGTTGATCCAATTGAACCCTAATTTTAATATCCATTTAAGACATTATAAAAAATGATTTAATCAATAAATAAAAATGTAGACAAAATTGATAATTATACAAAAATTATGGATTTTTTAACTGAGACTAAGGGCCTGTGTTGATTTCACTTTTTTAAAACTGTTTTTAGTTTTTAAAAATTAAAAACTTAAAAAACTTGTTTGATGCATGATATGTCCTGCATCCGTAGCGAAATCAACGCTGTACTCTCAGTCACATATACATATACCAGCCAAGTTTGATAACAACCTTTGGGTTCTGAGCAGATTACAACCTTCGAAATTTCACATATATCAGCTCCTCCTGCATCATATGCTTATATGATTTTTTTTAACTATATTATTTGTAAATATTAATTGTCTCAGACTTCGTAAGGATTAATAATATCGGTTGAAAAATTTAATTGATTTTTTTATAATTTTTTTTAAATCACATTTTTTTATCTATAATATTTGAATCTAAAATCTTTCTTGTATAAGCTTTGAAATGCACTCATATACCAGCCTCCAATAGCCTCATTTAGGCATGGCAACGGGACGGAGGCGGGTATTGCATTCTCCATCCATGCCCCCAACTCAAAGTTCGCTACTCGACTCCGTCCCCAATCCTCGTTGGGTTTTAAAACCCATCCCTATCCCCGTCTCTATCGGGGGTCGGGTTTTCTCCGCACTGCACCTACTATTTGATTAAAATTAAAAATTAATATAAATTTTTTATTTAAAAAATCGAATGAAAATTCTAATTACATAACAAAAAATATAATAACAAAACCACATTTAAAATATGAGATCATAATTTAAAAATTACAAAATAAAATTAATCAATTCAATTAAAAAAATTATAAAATAATACTTTTTTTCTTTTTTAATATTATTTATTACGAGGCAGGGACGGAGCGGGTGTTAGTAATCGCATACCTACCCTTGTCCCCACTCCCGCTTTTGGCTTTTGGGGAAAATCCGAACCTAATAAACTCAGTTTTTTTCGACTAAAATCGGAACAGATTTGGACAGGTACCCACGGGTTCGGATCTTGCTGCCATGTCTAGCCTCATTCACGGTGTGGGTGTGCAAGGTCATATACTAACCTCAAATAAAATAAAAAATATAGAAAAGAAAATAGGGAAACATTTTTCAATAGTTTCTATTTTTTTACTTTTTAAAAGACTTGTTTTTGAAACTAATTTTTTACAATTAATAGATTTGGGATGAAAAAGTAAATATTGAGTAGCATAAAATTGTTTTAGAAATTAATTTTTAAAAGTAAAAGCTGAAAAGTGAATCAATCATGTAGTGAAATATCTCTATTTTAAAATAGGTTAATCAAAATTGTGGATTAAAAAAGATAGAGGAATCAAATTTATATTTTAATTTTTTTTATGCTGATTTGATCATAAATTTTTTGGCCTTTATAATAAATTTCAATCGGTTAACTATTGTTAATAAATTAACTTTGGAAAAAGTTTGTGATTTTTTTTGTCTTTCATCAAACCATTCAATTGATAAGAAGTCAATGTAAGTTGATGACTTACACTTATTAAGAATTTCTCATTAAAGACCAACAATTACAAAATAAACTTTCTTGACAAGAAAGCTTGTAATATTGATAAGTAGTAAGATATATCCGTATTTATTCCAGCTTAACATAACTTCTGTTTATTTCTTTTGTTATTTCTTCCATAAAAATTAAAATATAACAATTCCAGACTATTATTTTTTTAATTTATTTGTATTTTTATAATTGATTATATTCTTTCAGAACAAAAGAGATATAAGAAAAATGTAATAAATATAATGAGTAATATATATATATATATAGTACAAAGTGGGTATAAAATATAATTTTTTTAGTATGTATCTGTAAGTTTATTCTAAGAAGTCAAATTTTTTTAAAAAAAATGTTAAAAATAAAACATTTATCATATTAGATTTTAAAAAAAATAATACTTATTTTTAAAGTAATTTAAAATATTTAATGGAGTGTATTTTATTAAAATATATTTAGAGTTTAATTTTTTTTAAAATATATTTGAGGTCAATGATAAATTATCCACTTTTGTTTTAAATCTCTAATAAATTTTTATGTTAAATTAACTTTTGATATATTAAAATTTTATTTTAATCTTTTTTTTTCTCAATTAACTAATGATGTGACATTTGAACAAATTGTCTTCGACATTTATCAGAAAAGATATTTACTACACTAAAAATGCAAACTAATTTGGGTTGTGGTGCTATCATGGGCAAAACAGTAAAATCGACGAAAATCACATTGAAAAATAGAAATGAAAAAAGAGAAGTAAAAAAGAAAATACCAAAAAAAAAGCATTGAAATTGGTCATAGTAGGGAATATTCTGTCTACCCAACAACCCCATGTCCCCAACGTTGTATAAGTAGGCAGAGAGAGATCTTTCTCTCGACCCCAATGCTTCGCCCTCTCACAATCAACACCTCTTCTTCCACCTCCATCAGGCCAAACTATTCTTCAAGTTCAAGCCCAAAAGGTGCTGAAGCAGAGTCCAACACCAAGAGCAAGAGAAAGAGAAGCTTTGGATCAAAACCTAGCAGGAGAAAAATGTGGTTCATGTATGTGTTTGATGAGGAAAAGAAGGAACTGGGTAGGCAACAAGCACCAGGATCATGCCCTTATTGCCAAGGCAAGGTTGAGGCCATGGATGTTGAGATCCAGTGGAGACTTTGCTTCTTGCCCATGTGCTTCAAGATCAAGAGGAAGTTTTTTTGTACTTCATGTGCTAGACGTTTAGAATTGTATTATTAAACAACTACTACTACTACTACTACTACTTATTGTTATTATTATACATGTTAATGATACTATTATTGTTCTCTTCATTTTATATTATACATATAACCCCCCTCTAGCTAGATTTTGAACATTGAGACAGAAATATAGCACTAAATCATGCTTTCTTGTTCCCTATCTCTCTCTCAATCTTTAATTCTCCATCAACATCTCTGTATCACAAGCTTTTGTTCCCTTGTTGAATTTTGAGTTTTGACCAAGGTTTTCATGTAAATGGATTTGATTTGTGTATAAATTTGTACCTTTTTTTTTGTTTCTCCTTGTATATTGATCTTGATCTTGCTGAGCAATGGATTTCATTTTTTTTTTACATTCCTCCTATGCTTTGATTTTTGTTTTTTGATTCAATTTTGGAGTATGGAGTCGATCACTTGGAGGTTGGAACGTGCTTCCTCGATATGTATTGATTTTAGAATTAATTGAAAAAAAAACTTAAATAATAGGTTGATGGGTGGTTTTCTTCTTTTCAGAGATGGGGACATGGGTTCTGAACTCTGAAGCTATAATTCGGATGAGTTTGAAGCAGAAGACATATATTGCGCTTTAAAATTAAAAGACACTTTATTACCCATGTCTCCAAGTTGATTTGATGGCCCAACAACCATAGTACCTCCTATGGACCAAAGCTTTTCTTTATTAATTTATTTTTTAATTTTATTTTACTCCCTTGTTGCTCGTTTGTACTTTTTGCTTAATAAATAATCTTTTTCAAATAGACTAATTAAACTCGTAAAAGGAATATGAAATTATGACATATTTCGATTTTAGATAAATATTAATTTTGATCTCTGAATGTGTGTGGAGTGATAAGTTGATTTCTGAAAATAAAAAAATGAATAAATAGTCATTTTCGTTTTTTAGTGTGTAAAGCATTGATAAATTCTTTCCCGGAAGATGGAAATCTAGATTTTTGTTTTTAAAAGTGGAAAAAATGGGACAAATTCATTTATCCGTTAATTTTTATCTTTTACCGTTAATAAAAGAGCCTACATGATACATTCATGGACAAATTTGTCAACGCTTTACACGTTCAGAAACAAATTTGACAGCGTTATACCTGAAATATAATTTAATTTTCATCTTCTCCATTTTTTTAATCATTAGAAGCATGTCATTACAAAAACACTTAAAAGAAGGAAAGCAAGAATAAACATAATAATAAGCATATTATTGATTAATAAACATAATTTGTTTTAAAATTTCTATTGTGACAATATTAGGTAATGACAAAATCAAGTTGAGTCTCATTCTTTTGTAAGGATTAACTTAATGAATGTGCATTTTTGTTTAAGTCTCATATTTTGGGTAAAGTACTATCACATTAGAAATTTCATAGCAAAAATATGAAACAATACTTTACCCAAAATATGAGACTTAAAAAAGATGCACAGTCATTAAGTAAATCCTTACCAAAAACATGGGACTCAACTTGATTTTGTCACTACCTAATAGGCATGGCAACATATCTGAACCCATGGATACCCTCCCGAATAGGCCCCGATTTTAACTAGAAAAATCGAGTTTATCATATTCCGATTCGAGTTTTCCCCGATAGCTAAAAGCGGGGACGAGGGCGGGTATGAGATTACTAATATCCGCCCCGCACCCGCACCTGTCCCGTAGAAAATAATATTAAACAAATAAAAAATATATTATTTTGTAATTTTTTAATTGAATTGATTGATTTTATTTTGTAATTTTTAAATTATGATCCCATATTTTAATGTAGGTTTGTTATTATTTTTTTTGTTACGTAATTAGTCTTTTTGTCTAATTTTTTCAATAAAAAAGTTATATTATTTTTTAATTTTAATCAAATAGCGGGGGCGAGGAGGGGAAAATTCAACCCAACAAGGGCGGAGATGAGGATGAGTTTTAAAATCCGACGGGATTGGGGTGAGGTAGTGAAGCAGTTTTTGAGTCAGGGGAGGGGACGGGGAATGCAATACCCGCCCCGTTGTCATGCCTACTACCTAAAGTTGTTACAATACATATTATGCTTATTATTATGTTTATTCTTGCTTTCCTTTTTTAAATTGTTTATTGTAATGTTATGCTTGCAATGATTAAAAAAAGGAAAAAGATGGAAATTAAATTATATTTTGGGTATGAAGCTGACCAATTCGTCCATGAATATATAAGGCACTAACAAATTCGTCTATGAATGTACCATATAGGCTCTTTCATTAATGGTAACATACTAAAGTTAACATATGGATGAATTGTCGCACTCTCGGAAATAAAAAGTTAAATTTTCATATTTCAAAGATGAATTTGTTAACACTTCACACATTTAAGGACAAAAGTAACTATCTATTTTAAAAAATTTAATTTAATTAATCATATAATAATTTAATGACAACTTAGTACTTAAATTTTGCAATTTAATATTAAATTAATTTATAAAAATATAACTTATTATTAAATTACTTTTTAAATATAATAATTAAACGAAAAAAGTCTGACAAATTTAAGGATAAAAATAATTTATAATGCTTTTTTCAAATTCAAAACTAAATTTAAATTTTTTATTTTTTAAATTAATTCGTTATCGTCCGGGGTTCTTCTTGGTTCTAAACATCACCAGACGCTACCAGTCATTTCCATACGTTCATCATGTCTGCTCCTTGTGATCTCTGAGAGAGCATCTTACTAATGGTAATGGATTAGACGCAACTGACGCTAGTTGTTGATTATTAGGCATATAAAACGAGAATTAACAACGGTTGTGTTCCTTTAAAAAAGAACCACGTCAGTGTTTAACAAAAATAAATAAACAACGGCACCACCACCACATTTAAATAAAGTTATTAAATTAATTGGAGATCTGCTTATGAATTTTATTTAAGAATTAACAACGGAAAATAATAATATTATTTATTTTTATAATAATTATATTGAAAACTATATTCAGAATAATTATAATTAATTGATAATAAAAAATAGACAAATAAGTATATTAAAATTAAATTATATACTGACATACGACGGCACAGACATCTTTACATAAAGTCGCTTATTTTATCTTTATTTAAATTTCTTTGTTTAACAATAATTTATTGACATTTATTCCCAAATTTATTTTTAAAACTCAAAAAATTTGCGGGTATTATTTTTATTTATGTATGTATAATTCCGTCAACTTCATCGTCTTATTTTAATTGAGGATAAGAAAAAGTCACTATAAATTTATATGATTATAAAAGTGTGGTAGTTAAAGAATACAGCATTACAGAAAATTACATTACTAATCTTGAGATTTTTTCGAATTACATATCTCATTATTTAATATTTAACACAACATCTCTTATAAGAATATAAATGTAACATTTTTTAAATAACTACCAGCACCAGGATTAGTATAATATATAAGATGTCGATATAATATTTTAAATATTAAAAAGGATTATTGAAAAAAAGACTTATGTTGTGTGTAATTAAAAAAAAAATCAAAGAATGGGAATGTAATTTACTTTAAAGAATATTTTTTGTATTTAATTCTACATAATTTGTTTTATTTTAATTTAATTTTAAATTATAGAAGTTGTAACAATAGATTGATAAATTATTTTTTAATCAATAAAAAATTTTAATTTATCCTTATCTAATGTTATCCTTGTGGTTTTTTTTTAAAATATATTAAAGTAATACAATATTTCTTAATATTACAAAAATTCAATTTCTTCTTATCTACTATTATTATTTATATTATTTTTTATTTTAAATTATAATAAGGAAACAAACAATAAATTAAAAAGTCTTATTATGATATTTTAATAAATGCTTTTATTTAAATTTTAAAATAAAAAATATTTTATACTTATTTTTAAATTTTCTCAAAAATATTAATAAAATATAAAAATTATCCATACATTATTTAAATTAAAATATATTTTTAATAATAAATGAATGGCCTAATGGTTGCGTGGTTTTTTCTATGCACATGCTTGTTCTTTTATTTATCAATACTAAATATTTCATTGAACTGATATATAAGAAAAAAAAATCTTATATATTAAATTTAAATATAAATAAATTTAGTTAATTTCTCTTTATTAAATATTATCATTCCTAAAATATTCTTCATTTAATTATAATTTTTTCATGATATCAATTTCTAAAAGATATTTTTAAAAATAATTTTATTATTACTTGAGATTTATAAAATTAATTAATATTAATTAACTTTTTAAACTAATATGAAATTAATTATTTTTATTTATACAAGAGTCTAAAGACAATACTAGCAACAACTAAATCAATATAAGCGTATGCAACTAAATCAGTTCATAAAATAAAATAAAAACAACAACAACTGGTTCACTGAACCAGTCTGCGTATGCATACTATTCCGCTCGTGTGCTTGTTCTTAAGGTCAAGGAGGAGACCAAGAAAATGACGGTCAAGAACTGAGACCTAATTTAATTCCCAAATAGCAATAGGCAACTTTGCCTTCTATTTCCTATCATTAATATTTGGGGGCCCTTTTGGAAGGTGTGGCATTTTTCATGTTTTCTTCTGTCCTAATTAATGGTCAGATTCAACAAACGTGTTATATTAATTAAGATATTACGTTTAGTTATACAATGCCAAAATATAATTTGTTTACTTCTTAGAAATAATATTACGTCCCGGCAGAAATTTCATTATGTTTAAATATGATATATTCACCCCGTCAAAAAAATGATATATTCATAGCTCGTGCTTAAGATTTTTTTTTAGGTGAGAGACAACTGATATTCATCAACCAATTGGACCAAAATTAATTTTATTTGTTGTGCATAATTGATATTAGTCTAAAGAGATTTTACATATAGTGAAAATTAAATATAAATTTTCTTGTTAGATAAAATATTCACACTCATGTAAATGTATCGAAATCTTACATCACTACATCAACCCTTTAAGTTATATGATTTAAGATTTGAATTTAAACAATTATACTATATTATCAATTAATAATACAAGCTACCAAGTGTGCACCAAACATTGAACGAGATTGAAAGTTATTGGACAATTATCTTTTCATGTTCTTGTTCTTTTATTATATTTTATCATATTGTGACCACCAAACAAACCTTTAGTGACAATTAACCTTTTGAGGGTGTTTGATAGATGAGAAGTTTTTAATTCTCAAGAATCATAGGTCAGAAAACTTAATTTTTCATATTTGATATGTATGTTAAAAAAAAACATTCCTAGAAATTGATGTTTTTGAGGAATATTTTTTAACTAATTTCTCATGGAAACCTTCTTATGGAAGAGGTGAAAATCTTGCTTTCTCGAGTTTAAATTTTCTTTTATTATAATAAAATTATCATGTTATTTTTTAATAAATTATATAATGTGACTAATAATTAAAGTAATTGATAAAACTATATGTAATTCTTCGATTTCTAAAAGACTGGTATAAATATTCTCAATAATCAACCAACCAAATTTTATTTATTTCCATAATTCACAATTCTCATACATGAAAAAACTTATATCCTAACAAATGCTCCCTTTGACAACCTTTTATAAAATATGATCTTTACTAGAGATGTAAGTGGTATATATAGATTGGGTTGAGTTTAGACTAATTTTCATTAAACTTAATTGGATTAAGTTTACCTTTTTTTGGCAATTAAATCCAAGGTTGTTCATCAGGTTGGGTCAATAAAAGATTGTCATCTCTTTATCTTTAAAAAATAAATAAATAATTCTTCATACTCAAAAATAGTAAGAGATATTTTTAAAAAAAATCTATATTTTCCAAATCTGTTTTACAATTACTATTTGAAATAAGGTTCAAGAGAGGAAGTGAATCATAATCTCTTACATAAACATTCACATTTACCTATAACTAGCATGTATGATATTAAATATATACTCATAATACTATTTATAAAAGTATTATATTCATATGATAATTAGAAAAGATAAATCATAAACTTGTAACCAATTTAAGTAATTTATTCTAATGATAAAATATAAACTCATAGTCTATCTAATAGCCCATAGTATTCATAAAAGATTATTATTATACAACTCAAAATACTTAAAATCAACAACAATCACTTAATAGGATTTTTTCTATAAGTATTTAGTATATAATTATTATTTTGTTATATGTTTGATTTACAATATACAGATTGGGTTAGATTTTAGTTAGATCCAAAATTTTAAATTAGTTATTCAATCCTATCTTAATTGGGTTCACTAAAATAAAATATATATAATTTACTGATGCAATTTAACTCATAAAAATATAATTAAATTAGATTTGGTTAGAAAAATTCACATGTTGAGTATGATCCTTTTACGCCCCTAATCTTTACCATCATTCTCCACACAATTGCCAATACTCCATATACATTATTATATATTAAATACTTATTTGTAGCCATTTTTATGGCCAATATAAGTCATATTTTGCATTTTGGTTGTTTGATTGATGATTATTTCCTAATTAAAATTTTATATATGATGACAGTATAAGAATTGTTTATTGACACAAAATTGGCCTAAAATAATGCAAAATAAATTTATTAACCTTATTTTTTCTGATGTGAAAGTTGTAAAAGCCTACATGATGTTTGGCATCATCTTCAAAAGTCACATATGGGGGAGATATATGATTAAAGTTTGAGTCCCCTTTCAGTTCAGTACTTGCAGTTACACACATGCACTTATAATGTAAACGCTCCAGAATTTAGAAACTGACACCACATGTGCCTAAGTGCCTAACCCACGTGCATCATCAGCGCTACAACCGTACCTCACCCTCCAACCCGTCCTCACTTCTTAGTTCTTAGCTTAATGCGTAATGCTTGTTACTTATTTTTTTAGATCAGAAGTATATTTTACTATAAGTAATTATATTTGCTATATTACAAGTCGTAACATAATTTTAATTCAAAAATCATAACTCATTTTTTATAATAATTTAAATTAAACCAACCTTGAAATGTTAATTAACGGGAAAAAAAACACCCGCTATTGATAGTTTCGTCTAAGTTATGCTTTGCGGGAACATATCCCTAGCATGACATGTATTGTAACTTTATTCATTTCCCACCCTGCTATCACGAAACGACTTTTTTATTCAAAAAAACAAAATTTAAAAATACAAAATCAAAAAACAATTACCAAATGATATAATTTATTGTTAACTTTGAGAAATCGATTCTTTAACGATTGATTTTTTAGCGTGAACAATTTTTTTTACCTTAGTTTATAAATCAATTCCTGAAAAACCAAATTCTAAACTAAGGTATTTTTTTAACAAGCGTTATGAAACCTGTTCTTACGAACTGATTTCATAATGTTGTTTTTTTTTTTTATATTTCTTTGATTTTATTTTTGTTTTTTTAAATTTTTTTCTATTTTTTCTATTTTTTCCTTTTTAATTATGTATATTTATGTTTAAATTGTTTAAACTGAAAATAATTTTATTTTGTATGTTGTTTTTTATTGCATATTTTTGTTTTATATTTTTTGTAAGAGTTGAAATCATTTTTTAAAAAATGAGTAATAAAATATGGTTGATTTGAAAAAATTAGAACACCAACATAAAAATGTTTTTATTCCTTATATCTTTATTTTGTAGTAATTGTACCAAAAAACACAATAGGATTGGTTGTCCAACTAATATATATTTGCATCTTTCTTTCCAAATTGCAATCCACTATTGATGTTCCTCTACCCAATTTGTATCATTATGTCCTTTCATGTCAGTATGATGAATTTTGTCAAGATTATGCGATGGATTTGTTATGTCTTAACAAAGTCCAAATTGAAGCATGATCCTATCAGTTTGTTATCATATTATCACTAGAAAACATATTAAAGTGACACAAACATTTCATATTTTAGAATCCTTGAATGCATGTTTTGACATAAATGACTCAAACCCTCTGCAAGGCATCCAATTGAACTGAAAAAATAATTTGCGTTAATAATTTTAAAAATAATGTAATTGAAGTTTGAATAAATAAAACAAAAACCAAATGATTCACTCAAATTATCACAGAAGATTACAAGAGTTCTGAATGGGATTTTTAATTCAGTCAACTATCTTGATCCATGAAATTTCAGTTGTAGTTTGGGCTAGACTTCAATATTCTACTTTAATACTTGATCTAGAAACTACCTTTTATTTGCGAGACCACCAAGAGATTAAGTTTGGACCAAAAGAGAATAAGTATGATTGTAACCAACTTCACCACAAAAGAGAATGTTTCTAAAAAATAGAAACCTTGGACTTTATTGTAGCCCTTTGCAACAATCTAACTTTAAGCTTATTAAGAGACCCATCAACATTCTCTTTAACTCGAAAAACCCACGTGCAACCAATAGCCTTTCTATCAAGTGGGAGAGGTACTAAATCCCAAGTAGGATTCTTTAGAAAAACATCATACTCCTGTTTCATAGCTAGTTTCCAGCTTGGATCAGATAAAGTTTGTTATACACTTGAAGGTTCACAGTAAGCCAAAAGTAGATATGGATGAATTTTGGTTGATGTATACTAGACTTTGATCTGGTTTGCATTGGATGTGTATTGGCAATTCTAGGAGGTGGAGACTCACTGTCAGGTGTAAAAGTAGTGGAAATAGAGAAAGGGTCTGCAGTATCTTCAAAAGTAGTTGGGTGCATAGTGTTAGCAGTAGTAACAGTATCACTAATGTGAGTAGTATCATCCAAATCAAACTGAATTGAAGAATGGGAGATAAAAGTAGGTTGATCAGTATGAGTAGGAGACTGACTATCAGAATTAGAATGTTGTTCTGAAGGTTGACTAGAAGTTGTAGACTGGGTATGAGATTGTATAATAGGAAATAGAGGAAAGTGCAACTGAGTAGGGGAAGAGGAATACTGACTAGGAGATGAAACAGACTCAAATAAGTCAACATAAGGAAACTTAGACTCATTAAAGAGGACATCCTTAGAGATAAAAAGTATGCCTAAGGGAGAGAGGCATTTGTAGTCTTTGTGTGAGGTAGAATATCCTAAAAACATGCATTCATGGGATCTAAAATCAACTATATGCTTGTTGAAGGGTCTAAACAAGGGAAAACATCCAAAGGGTCTTAGAAAATTGTAGTTAGGTAATTTGTTAAACAAACTTGATAGGGAATAGAAAAGTTTAGAGAATTAGTTGCGGGAAGTTTGTTTATCAAATATACAACAATTCTAAAGGAAAAGTCCTGAAACTTAAGGGGTAAAAAAAATGGTGCAACAAAGTGAGACCAAGCTCCACACTATGTCTAGGTTCTCTTTCAACCACTCCATGATGATGGGTATGAGGGCATATGACTCTGTGATTAACACCACAGCTAGCCAAGAAGTATTAAAGGTCTAAACTCACCTCTTGAATCAGTTTGCAGACTTTGTAACGAGACGGTCCTTGGATGCTCTCTTAAGAACAAAAGTTTGTTACCAAGAGCTCGACACAAAGAGAGGTAGAGGTAGACCGAAACTTACTTAAAAATAGGTAGTTCAACAAAACTTAATGGAATGAGATATAGATTGAAAGACGATGTGTCTTAGGACGTAATGGAGAAAAGCTATAAGTTTGGTGGAGGGTTAGATTCGTTGTTATTTCTATGTTGTTCCAGATGGTCATTTTTTAGTCATTTTCTTCTTCATCTCCCCCCTCCTTTTCCCCCTTCTTTGTTTTTACCTTGTTTTTTTCAACCTCTTTGTATCTATCATTGGGTACATCTACCACCAACCCTAATTAACTTAAGTTAAAGGTGTTGTGATGTTATTGATGTTGAGAGACAAAAGATGGAAGTCTATGCAATTTCCCAACAACACAAGCATAGCAAAAATCAACCGAGTCTTTTATTGATAATAAGAATATTACAGTGTTGTAATAGAAGTTTCAAAACATTTGAATTAGGATGACCATGTTTCTCATGCTAAAGATTACTAAGTCCATTACATGAATCAACATTTGAGGATTAATTAGACCTAGAAAATGAATTTACAATATTTTTAGAACTAGAGACACTTTTGAAACTGGATTTTGGGGAAGCTATAGAGAACATCAAGACCAACATTGCCTTGAAGCAAGACTTCATTGTTAACCTAGCTAATATTTCACAGCACAAAAGTTAGAATGAAACTCAAGATAAACCCCATTATCTTTGGCAAATTTACCGACACTTATCAAGTTTTTAGTAATGGAAGGGACATGAAGATGTTTAAGAGATAAGGACACATTAGAGTTATAAGGAGAATGACAATTAGAAGTTCCAGAAGATGTAATTGGTAGGCCATGACCATTACAAATGAAGATTTATTCAAGTCCTTCAAAAGGCTCAATCTATTGGATGTTCTGAGATTCACCAGTAACGTATCTCACCAGTAACATGGAAGGATGTACCCAAGTCTAGGATCCAATTTGCACTACTAGAAACACAGCTTTCAACATCGGTTATTTGAGACATTTAACATCGGTTATTGGCCGATGTTGAATCAGGCGACGTTGAAAGTTGATAATTTAACATCGGTTCTGTCAACCGATGTTAACAAACATTAAGCACATCGGGTTGCCATCAATAACCGATGTGGACATGTCGTACATGAAAACGCTCAAAAGA
>PYAF01001154.1:602958-629204 GCA_007407185.1 Glycine tomentella | reverse complement strand
TTCATGCAATTTCCTGCCCAAAGGGGGTTGTTGTGTGTTTTAATTGAAAGCTTGTCTATAATAAAGTTATTGGAGGTGTTATTGGAGGTGCATTGGTCTAGGTGATCTGTCTGCCCAAAGGGGATAGTTCTCTGAAACTAGTGTATGCTCATTGATTTATTTGTCTGAGGCTTTATCCTTAATTTAAACCTTGGTATGTGCATTGTGTCTAAAGGGAATGTATTGTTTAAAGCTTTGACAGGAAAGACTTATTGATAGCCTTTTTGTGTGTAAAACAAGGGAATTTTATATTCATGTAGTGAGCTTAATTAGTGGGAGTTATAGATGCTTGTTTTGGAATGTTTTAGATTCTTTGGATTCCCTTGATCAGTGGGAGTTATATTCAGTTTACTTTTCGAGTTACTTTTGTATGCAAACTGATAATTATTTTGTGACTTTTGTTTGGATTTTATTGATGATCATTGTTATTGTTTTTCTCCTTTCGATTGAGAAATATATGTATGAAATAATATCTTTAAGCATGTCGTGAGCTTAAAGATATCTAGATGTCACAAATTTTGAGATCTCATGTTGTATTGTGACATGTTGGTTTATATAACCTGAGCAATTTCATGTCGTTTGGAAATTGCGTTAATTCAATTTCATGTTGTTAAGAAATTGGATTGAAAAGACAATTTCATGTTGTTTAGAAATTGTGATGATGTAATTTCATTTTGTTGAGAAATTGCATAGAAAAAGTGTAATTTCATGTTGTTTGGAAATTGCATTAATGTAATTTCATGTTGTTAAGAAATTACATTGAGGACCGATAAGAATTAGTGTGCTACATGTTGATCACTTTTGGCACTAATTCTTACTACACTACTAGGCTCAGATTCATGAAGATGTAATACTCATTGTATGTGAGTATGGAAGGTCATATGCTATGATATTTTCGGTATATTGATCGCCATGTTCCTATGATGGGGTTATGTTGGATTGAATCGTTTTAAGATGCTGGAATTGGAATATTGTTTTTCAAAATTGTGGCCACGTAAAATGAATTTTCAGTTATTAACCCGATAGAGTCGTTTTTGAAATAAATATTTTTTTAAAATAATATTAAATTAATTAATATAGCTCAAGTGGGAGAATGTTAGAAATTTTCCTTTATGTGAGCAATTTAAATTAATTAGTTTTGTATTTTAAATTAATTGGGTTAATAGATATTCCAATTTTGATATTTTAATTGGTCCATTGTGATCATATTGTGTTGGGCTTATAGCATCTATTGGTATGGAGCCTAGTTGGGCAGCAGTGTAGTCATTAGTGTCTGACTGGACTTCAGTGATTGGTGGACCCATCAAACACACTGTGGATTAGGTTTTGCTAGGTCCCCTCTCTAGCCTATTTATACTGGGGTTAAGCCTCATGAGCCACAATGCTCCCATCGCTGTAGGCTGACAATTTCTGAATAGGTAATAGAGAGGAAGACTCTGGCATCTTATTCCCTCATTTTCTCAAGTTTTTCTTCGATTCAGTAATGACCCAACAAGGTACACACAATCATAACTCTGATTTATTGTTATTTGATATTCTATAATCATATGCATGATCCGTCATTTAAGATTTATCAGCTATTATATTAGCTAGACCAGAGAGATAAGGGATAATTATACTATACTTCTCAAAGGTTAATTAACAGCAATTATATATTTTATTAAAATATACAAATTTTCTATTTTATATCACCCTTATGCATTAATTGTCAGTTTTTTTTTTAACAAAAATGCGCACTTCTACGTTACTTTTACATATAGAGTACTGTATATATACATACAATATTCTCAAAAATAACAAAATAGGAGAAATAAAAAAAATGTGTAATTTTATTTAAGAATAAGTTAAGAGGTAATTTGATCGACCTTAACAAATAATGATAATTGGAAATTGAGCAGTGCAGAATTTCTGAGATAACTTGTAAAATATAGAATAATAGAGCATCAATATAGATCAAAAGTCAAAACGTCATTATATTAGCTGAGATTTGAGAATGATTTATAGTGATCTGTCTGCTTTGCCTATATATATATATATATATATATGATGAATGATGATCCCAGCGACTACTAAAAGGAACATAATAAGCACATGAAAGAATACTAGAAACAGAAGATTGCCTCAGACAAACATTATTTTAACCAACAAAATACATTTGCAAGCAATTGACTCGCCGCTGGAATTAAGATAATAGGACCCTCCGACACAGATTGGACCATCCACATGTTTCTCACGTGATCCACCGACCAGGGCCAGAACTGGATAAAGGGGTGTCAACCAATCGAATTAGATTTTTTACTTTAAAAATTAACTTTCACGTATTAAATATATATGCATCAAATTTTAGATAAAATACTTTTATAATTATATATTAATTTGAAAGCATTAATAACATTAATAATTTATTAAAAAATTTCTCTTTTATATATGTTACAAAATAATCTATAATTGCATGTGTCATGCCACTCGTGAACTTTTTCACAGATTTTCTAATCCATAATTTTGAAAATTTGAGCATTATATCAAAATTTTGAATTTTTTAAAATGTATAGACTAAATATATAAAAAAAATAAAAATCACAGATGAAGAAATAGAGGCTACAATTATAATTTAATCAGAAAAAAGGAAAAGAAAATACATATAATTTTTTCAGAAGTTATAAATGAAATAAAAATATTTTGTCAGAGAAAGAAAAAGAGATAAAACCACTTAAATACTATTATCTCCAAAGTCAAACCCTACCAAATAAAAAAAAAATTACCCAAATATAGCTAACGCATTAAAAATTTAGAATTAGAAAAGCAAGGGGCAATGCCCCCCAAATGTATACATAAAGAAATCCGTCCCTCCCACCACCTTATCGAGTATATATGGAGTAAAAAAAGTTATAGAAAGAATGAAAAAAAAAAATAGTAGTAAGCCAAATTATAAAATAGAGTTCAATATGTTTTTGGTCATAATTTTTTTTTCAAAATTTTTTTTGTCTTTAAACAATTTTTTATTTGCATTTTTGGTTTTTATATTTTTCTTTAATTAACTGCTTTTGTCACTATTATCAAATAACAATATTAATTGATAACATAAAATCGCATTAACAATTTTGTGATTTATTACGTCCTCAAATAATCCAATGGAACATTTACATTTTTTTAAAATTATATTTTAGATCTATTCATAATTAAAGAACATGTTCTCTCTTGTGTGGATCACATTATTAGTAGGAGGCTCAACATCATTCATGCCTTATCAACATATTGTAGCTGCCAGCCCAATAGACATCCAGATAAACGACGAACATGACTGCTTGTAAATATCTTTATATCTCTCTCCTTTTTATTATATAATTGCATTGTACATACATTCTTTTTTGTAGATTGGTGTTTCTGGGGATTTCTCAAGATCTTCAAATCATATTGGCTTCGAGGAAAATGACCCCAACACTAGGACTTGAAAACACTGTTTTGAAAATCAAACTAGCGCAATCGGTTTAACTGGTCCAATTGAGAACCGATCTAGTATCTGATAAACTCCAAAAAAAAATTAAGACATTTCTGAACCGGTCAAATTGATCCAAAATTGGTGTAAAGTGGCATTAAGTCGGTGTTGAGAATTGGTTTGAACATATCTTTTTCAAATTTTTTTAATTTAATGTAACATATTTTTAAGATAAATAAAATATATATTTAAATATTCCACATAAGTATCAATTATCTTGTACATTATTATTAATTTGTATGTTACAAAGCATATAATTTAGTCATGTATGTTAACTTATAAGCCTTTAGATCTTGATTTTTATAATTTTATATTATTTTATTACTAAAAATATTATATAGTTCAACTATTGTCATATCATTAAACCTTAAATCAATGTCTTCATCGATCTGTCTTAAATACGTTGGTACGTCCTCTTTCCAGCCAGATTTTGAGTGACAAAAACTATCCTAGATGGTAAATTATTTTTTGTCTTGATTTGGTAAATATTTAATTTTCTAACATTATTTTGAAGAGAAAAAAATACATTTTCCGTTATGAAGTAAAATAGTATTAGATGTGCATAATAAGATAAAATAATATTAATTTTTTAGAAAATAAAATATTTACTATATTAAAAATATAAAATTTATTCAATGTTTATTTTTATTTAATTAATTTAAATTATTTAATATTTTCACACAATGTGTTTAAAGATACACAATAATAAAACTATTACAATTTTTTAGACTAATATTATACTCTTTTATTAATTCTTTTTATTTTACAAAGAAATAATTAAATATAAAGGTTAATATATTTAATACTTTTGAAACATAAAAATATTTAATACTTTTTATTCATATGGGTGAATAGGGTTGAATAATAAGGGTAGAGACTAATAGTTGGACTCCCGACAAGTAGCACAAGACTTAAAAGAAGAAGATTTTCTTTAGGAGCTCATTATTCATCAAAGATTTAAGAATGTGCGAACATGTAATTTCCCTAAACTCTCCCTTGCGCCTCACATTAAGGTTGGGCAAAAAAATCCATATCCATAAAATAATCTATATCTAATCCATTTTAAATCCATTTAAATGGATTAGTTTTATATCCAAATCCATTTTTATGGATTTTAAATCCAATCCAATTAATTGGATATGAAATGGATATGGATTGGATATTTGGATATGAAATGGATATGGATTGGATATTTGGATTTTTAATTTTTTTTGTCAACTTTGTTTGAGACTATTTTTTTGGTCGACATTCACTAATGATGATTTTAAGTTGTTATCATTGAACCTATTTTTCGGTAAATATTGGTGATTTTTTTAATCAACATTGATTAAGACTATTTTTTGACGGACGTCAGTCGATGCTATTTTTATGCCGACGTCAGCTAAATTTTTTTGTTGATGTTTGTTGAAATTATTTTTTATTGACATCAAGTAGGTTTTTCACTTGACGTCGACTATAGTTTTTTTTTGTCGACGTCAGACAAGACTATTTTTTGGCCGACATCGATTGAAAAATCATCGATCCGCATTATCCAAAAAAACCTAGTTGACGTCGGTCAAAATATTTCTCCAATTGACTCCGATCGAAAAAATCCTAGTTGATGTCAACAAAAAATATCCCTAGCTAACGCAGGCAAAAGAAATAGTCATGGTTAATGTTGACCAACAAATCCTAGAGTTTTCCAACAAAAGAATTTAGCTAATGTCGATAAAAAAATGTCTTGACAAATGTTGGCAAAAAAAATATCAATGATCGACATCGGCAAAAAAAAAACCTTATCAATGTTAGTCACAAAAACTTTAACAAATGTCGGCTAAAAATTAGTTATGATCGATGTTAATTGAAAAACCCCTAGTCAATGTTGGCCAAAAAGTGCATTGACTAAAAATTTTGGTCGACCTCAACCAAAAAGTAACCCTAGCTAAGATCGACCAAAAACATCATTGACCAATGTCGACTGAAAATGCACTTACTAATGTTAGCAAAAAAATAGTCTTGGTTGATGCCGGACTAAAAATGTCTGGGCCGATATCTGTCAAAATTGCTTTGGTTGAGGTATGTCAAAAATGCACTAACCAATATCGATAAAAAAATAGTTTTGACCAAGGTCGGTTGAAAATAGCTCTTCAATGGACTTGTACAAAATTTTCACTTTTTAGTATTTAATAACTATAATTTGTAAAAAAATCTTATAACATTTAAGTGGATATAAATTGGATATATCCAAATCCATATCCATTTAAATGGATTGGATCTTAAATCTAGTTTGTTTTTAAAAAAATATGGATATGGATTTAAAATCCAATCCATTTAATTAGATATAAATTGGATATAGATTGGATTCTTAAAAATCCAATCCATGCCCACCCCTACCTCACACCCAACTTTCTCATTCATTGATTCTGCAAAGGGGTTAGGGTTGCTTTCTCGATAAATTTGGGGTCACAGATCGCATCATCTCTTAAATTAAAAACATCCAAAAATTGGCGCTTACAAGGTTCTTTTATTCCCTAATTTCTAGTTTTATTTTTAAAATCCCAAAGATGATTTCAATTTTCAATAAATATGTGTGTCTATTGTGTTTGCATTTGTGTTTAGGCCTAATTTCTCGATCTTGGTATATTTTCAATTTGGTTATGATCCCTAGAATCTATTTTCTATCACATTCGTTTCATAGATTACAATAATGTTATGTAACTTGATTAATGATGTTAGGTTTATGTTTTTTTCATGTAATCATTTCATTTCAATATGTTATCAAATGCATGAAACTTTTCACCCTTTTATTTGGCAAATAACTTTTTTATTTGTTTTATTGGTTTACAAAATTTATATTTCTAATGTTTATTAATGTTATGCAGTGTATTTGTATTTGTTAGGTCACCCCTAATGCTCACCTCCAAAAAGACTTTGAATAGTTTAGATTTAGAAGAGATCATAACAACTCTTGAGGAAGAGTTTAGGTTTGAGACTCCTAATAATGAAGCTAACAAGACCAACTCTATTAAACTTGCAGTGGACCACATTGTATCCCATCCCCAAACAAATATTGCATTGGACTAATAGTAAATAATTTAATGTAGCTTATCTTAAACTTATTCAATGCTGTTGTTTTACTAATAAATAGCATATTATTGTGGTCATTTTGTTTGCATGATGGTCAATGACAGATCTACTTTGCAAGTTTTGGGGCAACTGCTCCCACCAACTTTAAAACTTTTCTTAATCAAACTTATATTTGTCATTATAAATTACTCTCACAATTTCAAAGGTAATTTAAAATTATGAGTATTGTCCCTATAACATAAAATTTTTGGATCTGTCACTAATGATGATATTGGTCGCTTTTTGGAATGGATTGTTCTACAACATCTTTTAATTATATTTTTGGTTACTTAAGGTACTAACTTATTCAGTCTGTTGATGCTTATTAAAATTCCCCATTGTGGCAGTGGAGGCATAATTAATCAAAGGGTGAGGAGTATCAAAGGAATATACAACGTGAGCAGGAAAGGCGAGCGAAAGGTGAAACTAACAAGGTTAAATTCAACACTAAGTCAATTTTGGTCTGATTAAAAGTAAGATATGTTTTTCTAATTTCCATTTACCTGAAATCCAAATCTTACTATATATTAGCCAATCATGTGAATCTCAATTGGGATTTTACATTTGGCCCCATATGTTTATTTTGGTTTTGCTTTAAAGAAAATATTTTTCCTGCATCCCTCAAGGAATATTTTGCTTTAGAGAGAAGAAAAATAAAAGTAAAAAAATGTAACGAATATGTGACTAAAAAAAGGAAAAAATATAAAAAGGTATACAATAAATACAAAGGTTGAAATATGAGAAAAAATTTAATGTGTCTAATTCATGTATATTTTAGGTTGCTCATTAATTTTGCATTGATACATTTTCCCCCTTTTAAATGAACAAGAATAAATCTACAAAATTATAGTTATACACCAACTGATTACTCCAAAATCATCCTCCACCATATATTGTAGTGAAGATTTTTTATCTGACCTAATGGATGTTGTTGGACAACCAACTGGGCTTTTATTGCTTGCCTATACCCAATGTTGAAATTGAAGCCATGACCCTTATACTTGGCCCAACAGAGACAAAGAAGAAATCAATCAAGAAGGCAAAGTTGGACTTGAGTTTGAATATCTAAGGCTTTTTGTATCTAGGGTTTTCAATTAATTTAGCTTGGGACTAATTTGAGTTTTTATTTTCTGCTTTTGTGGTTAGTGTTTGTGTTTTGGATATCTTTGTATGGGTCCATGACAGTAACACAAAAACAAAATAAAAACTCAATTATGTCCTAAGCCAAATCAATTGAAACCCTACATATAAAATGCCCTAAATCTTCAAACTCAAGCCCACCTTAACCTTCTTGATTGATTCCTTCTATTTCCCAAGTGAACTAAGTATAAGGGTGGTGACTTCAAGTTCAGCATCGGATGCAGGGGAGCTGAGTGCCAACAATAGTCCAAGTGGTTGTCCATCAACATCCATTAGGTCAGGCTGAGTGCATTTGGCGCCTTTATGCATCAAGAAATGCCACTGTCCATTGTCACATGTCACAAACTGGCATCTCTTAGTTTGGTACCTCAAGTCTTACCAACGAGTGACATTAAGTCTAGCTAAGTATTCATAAAAAAAGGTATGGCTAAGATGTGTGAGTAGCTTTAATTTCTGAAGGCACGTGCCAATAGGATATTGTTGCAGCCAATCAGACCTTCACATGCAATAATAACTAAGTGACTTTTACTTTTACTTTCACTTTCTACCACTAACACATTGCATTCTTTGCTCCTAAGATTACAATAACTAGTGCACTGCAATGCATGTTCACTAGTGCAACAAACTCGTGCTTTCATGACCCTTATTATGTTTTGGTTGTTGTATTGTGAGCATCAATTGTGTACGCAATAAAAATGATAGTTGGTTCCAAAGAAAAGTTTCCACATTTGTTAAAATTTTAACACTTATGAAAACTACTTTTTAGAAGTGTTAAAGTTTCCACATCTCTTAGTTTAGTACCCTCAAGTCTTACCAACGAGTGGCATTAAGTCTAGCTAAGTATTCATAAAAAAAGGTATGGCTAAGATGTGTGAGTAGCTTTAATTTCTGAAGGCACGTGCCAATAGGATATCGTTGCAGCCAATCAGACCTTCACATGCAATAATAACTAAGTGACTTCTACTTTTACTTTCACTTTCTACCACTAACACATTGCATTCTTTGCTCCTAAGATTACAATAACTAGTGCACTGCAATGCATGTTCACTAGTGCAACAAACTCGTGCTTTCATGACCCTTATTTTGTTTTGGTTGTTGTATTGTGAGCATCAATTGTGTATGCAATAAAAATGATAGTTGGTTCCAAAAAAAAGTTTCCACATTTGTTAAAATTTTAACACTTAAGAAAACTACTTTTTAGAAGTGTTAAAAAATGTTAGCATACTCCAAATGCTACTTCCCAAAAAGGGTATAAAGGGAAGTACTTTTGATAACTTTGTGTGTGTGTTACATGAATTGATTAATGATGATAGGTTTATGTTTTCACGTGGTGTGTGTGTATTACATGAATTGATTAATGGTGCTAGGTTTATGTTTTCACGGTGTGTGTGTGTGTGTGTGTGTGTGTGTGTGTGTGTGTATGTGACGCGAACATATAGAATGACAATTTGATTGGATAGTTTAGATTCAATAGAGATTATGATGGCTCTTGAGGAAGAGTTTGGGTTTGAGATCCTTGATAATGAAACTTACAAGATCAACTTTGAGACTTACAATGGAGATCAATGTTATCAAACTCGAATTGGTCATCAACTTGATCAAGGCACTGGGTCATTGGATCAGGGATCAACATAGTGAATGAATAATTGACTCGCATGACCTAGTGTATAACAAATTTATACATTTTAAAATCAGATTACATATATATTAATTTTTTATTGAAATCATTGATAATTGTTGTGCATACGTAAAGTTACATGTAAATTACATAGCAATTATCTCATCATTTCCTCTTTTAATGTTTTTTTTTTGTGATTAAAACATAGGAATTAGCTTCTTCTGAGCTTTTATCCAGTAAATGCTAAAATTAGTTGATTTATATAGTGTTGGTTGTATTTTTTTTTTGTAGAAATTCACTACAAGGGCATGGAAGGAGGATTAAGGGTCTAAAGCTGCCCGCTCAGCGCGACAAGTCAGCTCAGCTCACTAGGCCTGCTCAGCACGATCCAGCTCACTTAGCACGTGGTCACTTATCCAGCTGGACATTGAAGGCGCGCTTAGCGCAACATCTCCCGCTTAGCGCACGACCATGACACTAGTTGTGTTTTAAAGAGAAAAGGAGGGAACTAAGAGATACCAACAGGGGACAGACACAAGCACAACTAGGTCACAAAGGAGGAATTCTTCCACACCTCTGGAGGTTGCATTCCAGCATTTGTTCCCCATTTTCTTCCATTCATTTCATTTCCTTTGCCCTAACTATCCATTTGTATAAGCCTCTTATGATAATGAGAGGCTAAACCACCCATTGTTGGGAGCTTAACAACCAAACACTTTGATGTAATGATTCTAACTAATATTCAATGTTATTTTCGCATTATTGTTTTTTTTTTGAGTAATTATCATGTTAGTGATTTGATCATCCATTTTTCATGCTTTGTTATAGGTTTAATGCATTGAAAAATGTTTATTTCCTTAGAACTGAAAAACACTTCTAAGTGTACCATTTCTAAGGATATAATGGTTTTGTTTAGCCTAAGTTGTTCATCTTTAATCTTAATGCAAATCGGTTAATGTATCTCTTAAGGGATTAAGAGCGGAATTAGGTGATTTAGGTTCTTGCACTTGTGGAATCATGGCTAGAATACATTAGTAGATGAAGGTGATTGAAAAATAATGTTGAATAGCGAAAATCTTTAATATTACATCAAAGTTAGTTTCGATTAGTTGAACCTCCAACATATGTTGCATCTTGTTTCAACCGTTACCGCAATACTCTGAGTGTTTATGTCTCTTTTTCTTGCATTTACTCTATTTTATAGTTTACATTAAGTCATGTTTAGTTCTATGTTATTTACTCTATAAAACTAAATTGATTCATTAATTGCTTAGAACAAACGTATATTGACTCTAAGTATAGTCAAAGTCCATGTGCAATCGACATTCGGACTTACCGTTTAATTATTATTTGTCGGTTCAATTACCACACTAATTTTAAAAGCATTGATTAAGATTCTTATCATTTGAATTGCAAGCAATGAATTAAGAGCTAGCCAAATCCTAAATTGCACTTTCAAGTATCAAATTCAAATATAAGAACTTATCTCCAAAGGTTAAAGAACATTTCATTGCATTGCAAGCAATGAATTAATATCTCAATCGGCTCATACATCATTCAAGATAATAAATGCATAAACAAAAATAGTGTCTTAGCCTAAAATTTCTACTAACAACGGTATGAAGAAAAGAAAAAAAAAACTAATTCATCCTTCTAATAAGCTCATTTATGTAATGCTCCCTATTACCAGCATCACCTCCTTCAACATAATGATTTCTTTTCTTCTCCAAACCACCAAGGGGAGCTTTGAGCTTAAAAGGCCATAGAAAATTGTTGGCCTCCTTGAAACCAACAGTCAATATCTCATGAATCAGATCTTCAACGCAAATGATCCCATGCTTCCCCAAAGTCTGGCATTGAATGTTATGTCAGTGAAAAAACTGAGTAATAGAACAAACAAGCAATGGAGATATTTAAAGACAACTAACCGGTACACCAGACAGACCTGTTCAACAAAAGAGTTGTCTGTTAAGGCAATTCTCTGCTTGTTAGCTTTTCCATAGCCCCTTTTGTAGATCAATTCTTTTACATTCTTCAAATTAGGGTATACCTGAAGTGGATTTGCAAATATTAAGAACCCATGGTGCAGGTAATGAACCATATGACAATCAATGTCGTTGAACTTTCACTTACCCATAGGTAACATAAGGACCTACCCTATACAGCATATTCAAAGTAGCTTTGTTCACTTTAAGAAAGACGCCATTAAAAATCTACAACCAAAATAAACATAATAATAAGGCTATACTCCAACTTTGCTTAGACATATGACCATAGTTTTAAATAGCGGGTAGCAGCTGACCCTAAAAATGCTAAAGCGGTAAAGTGGGTAGCGGTAACGCCGCTACTGTGAAGTGCATAAAATTACTTATAATAAATTATACAACATATATAAATACTATAAGATAAGAAATCACCCAAAATAAGATGAAATGAGGGATGAAAAGTATAACACAAGTTCAATTTTTAATAAAAAAAAATGATCAAGGAGTGAAAAAGCAAAAAGGGGGATACAGGTAGCAAAATGGTACCTTTAGCCCTAATTAATGTAACCTAATTATATAACCTACGAACTTGCACCTCCCTTCTCCATTTTCGCTTTCTGTACTGCAGCACTGCAGCTGCGGCTGCTATGCCTGTCAAAGGAGGAGTGCGACGTCGGAGGAGGAGGATGCCAGCGGTGAGGCTTCGCCGGAGTCCATGGCACAGGGGAGTGCGACGTCGGAGAACATGAACGACGAGGAGTTGGCGCTGTTGAAGAAGGAGTCGATGGTGTAGTTGTCGTTGTGGAAGGTGTGAAGCTTGCTTCCAGTGCTTCAATGGCGGTCACCCTTGGGTTGCAGAGGATTGTGAAGATTGAGCCTCGTGTGGTGTTGTTTCGTGTAATGGAAGCATGAAGGACTGCGTTTTGGTGGAGCGAGAGCTACCCAACCGCACCACCACCACCACCGACCGCTATCGACCTATCGACCGTTACCGGAAACTGTCGCGTTACGGTATGGAAGTAGCGGCTGGGTGCCGCAACCCGCAAATGATGTGTGATAGCGCGCTATAGTGCCGCTTTTTTAATCTATGCATATGACAAAGCTAGAAGGTAATCAATAAAAGAAAGAATATAAATGTCCAATAGGGGATATTAACATATAAAATAACAGGCAAAAGCAATTCTAAAATCACATGTTTCAAATTAACATTTAAAACATAATTCAAAATGTGCAACGGATGCAACAAAATTTTGAAATAAACAAGTTAAAACTAACAAATCAACACTAAACACATAAATTAAGGTCAGAGCAGAATGAATCAGAGGCACATGATAGCTGAAGCAGCGACCACCCAATTGCAGTGATGCAGTGCATTACAACTGCAGACTGAGAAACAATATACAGCACCCACTAACACCAGCATACATACATAATCAAATGATTGCACATACACCTCCATTTGCAGAGTTAAAGACATGTGTTTCACAATGGTAGTGAATTAGTATGAGGATTGAGGTAGGCACATATAGTGAAAAGCTCGGACAAGGTTTTGCAAAAAAAATTATGTTTGGGTGCATGAAATAAATTTGTATAAGGTGCTTTTGAAAGTAACTTGATCAAAACAACTAGATTTTCTTCTAAAGGATTCTAGCAAAGCATGATTAGAACACTTTAGCGTGGTCCTACTAAGATTCCACCAAATTGAGTTTTAAGCTGGGATTAGAATCATTTAAGCCATCAAAACATTAAGCATTTTAGAAAAAAAATCATTTACGGAAAAATCCACGAATAGAGCAACATAATTTCCATGCAAAAGCAGCAAAAGAAACTCATTTAGAAAAAAGTCATAACTAACACTTCTCGAGCTTCTTTGTCAAACTCAAGGAATCAGCATTTTAGGAACACTGCACTGTAATTTACTTGGCCTCTCAAAACATGTCAATTCGTCACATTACATGGAAATAGAAACACAAATAAATATCAAAAAGCTCAAAGAAAACAAAAGCAAACACAAAGACCTGACAATCTCCTCTACATCCTCTAACAAAAATCAAGTTACTTACAAGCATTGATCAAGATCAAAAACACTTGCAGCAATTCATCAAGTGACCAACAAAAAAAAAAAAAAAAAAAGAATCTCAAATTGTATTTATAAGTAGCTTACCTGTCTCAAACGCAGAAGCTACAGAATCTTCCTTGTTTTAGGATCCACGGCATTGATACTGACATTAAATAAATTCCATTTAGCAATTAAAAAAACAATAACCAAAAAGACAATATACTAGCATAATGTTATGATACATTAATAAATTAATTACCCACGGATCCTGATGATGAACAAGAGCTTAGCTTCGGGGTTCAACATAAAACCCTTCCTTAAGCTTGGCTTCACGCTTCAACCTAATCAACTCCTTTTGCTGAAAAAAAGAAACACACAAACACACAAATTATAAAAAAAAAAATTAAAATATTAAAAAACAAAACATTATTAATGCAACGCTTCAAGATTCATCACTCACTCGATGTTGTGCTCTGCTTGCAACCGCCACGTCGGAGGGTCGGTGAGTGGTGAATTATGAGAGTTATATATATATATATATATATACTAGAGGTGGTATGTTTAGTTGTGGATTTTTTTTATGAGAGTCTTTGTTATTGGCCCTGCAAATTTTTAAAATACATGAAATCAAAACAATGTATTTTTTAAGCAGAAAAAATACTCAATGAAATCACCATTTTATGTACAAAATACTTAATAAAATCATTTTATACATGGAGTTAAATAGAAGACTTAAAAGGAAAAGAATCATGATTTTATTGAATATTTTATCACGCTTTGTATACAATAATTAAAAAAAATTGTTATAGTACGAGAGTTTCTTATAAAATTTACAGTAAAAATGTATTTTCATTATAATACATATATAGTAGTTCATTGTTTGAACATAATATGCAAATTAATGCAAATTGTTTGATATTTATTTTTTATTTTTATAAATAAATAAAAGCATATGTAGTAATTCTATAACAAATTAACATCAGGTAATTATATATATGAGTTCATAGGAAAAATATGGGATAATTAATACATTCAACCCCGTTTTATATAAAATCAAGTATATCAATTAACAGAATTGAAGTGTAAACCCAACAAATTTCACTATTATCCCACTTGACCAATATTGATTATATTATGTTTTAATTTATTTTGATATTCGTTGTCAAACACATCAAAACAAATTTATATATAACTATATAAAAGACTTAATAATTCTTACAAAATAATATCAGTTTATTTTGCATACACATATATACTATTCAAGAAAAAGAATATATATATATATATATATATATATATATATATATATATACTGACAAAAGTTACTCTGCAAGAATATATAGAAAAAAAAAATCATATTGCAACTCTATTATTTCCAAATCAGTATATACAATTAAACTCACATATTATCTTTATTGTTGGTGGAACCTAGTTCTGGTAATAAATAAGGTAACTTTATTTCACAAAAGATATTTAATGGAGTTAAATAGAAGACTTAAAAGGAAAATTTTAAAAATGTCAGTACCAAATGCCATAAAATTATATGTGGAGGACTAAAATTAATTAGTCAATATTTAGAAGATCAAAATCATATTTGAACCTATATTATATATATGTATATAAATTGGTCGAATTGTTTGATTTAATAAGCTTTTCTTTTTTAAGATTTAAGAATTGACATTTTTATTTAAATAAACTTTTTAAAAAGTTTAAGTCCACATAATATATTTTGGAGAGGGAAGATTAATTCCATAGTTAATGGAAAAGATTGAAGCTTATGAAGATACCTTACGGTACTATTGAGGAGCTTAAGACCTTAACTAATGTGATTGTCAAATAAATACAAACTCTATGTTCGACTTTTTAATAAAGAGTTAGGTCAATCTGTTGGCCTCTCATAAATTATTTGGTTAAATTAGTTTTAGTCATTTAATTTATTTTTTAGATTTAATTTGGTCTTTTAATTTTTTAAATCAATTTAATTTAATCCTTTAGTTTAAATTGTAATAAATCACATTTTATGACAGTTCAAAACTGTCACTAAGTAATTTTAAATTGTCACAAAATATATATTTAAAAAAATGAATTATTTTTAAAAATTAGATGATTAAATTGAATAAAAAAATTAGAAGATGAAATTGAATCAGTTTTAAAAATTATAGGACTAAATTGAATCCAAAAAAATTAAAGGATAAAATTAAATTTAAATAATAAATTAGAGAAGTAAAAAACTAATTTAACCTAGATTGTTTGGTCTCTTTTTTCCCCCTAAGTTTAACGACATTTTATAACTATTATTATTTTTCTAGTGAGTGTTTTCTAAAATCTCAAATTAAGCTTTTCTTCCAGTAAAAACAATCATTTTTTTCGCGACTCTTATCCGAATCTCTTTCTGAAATGAATCCAAAAAGTTTTATTATATTCGTCCTGTATGTCAAAAGCTAGGAGCATTGTTTTCTTCATACGTCTAATTGATTATATTAAGGAATTGTAACTTAGCGAAGAAATTTGGGTTGCTATTAATCAAGATGTCCAAAATCGCATAAGCTATATCTTCTGTGTGAGCCATAAACTTCTGATTCACTGCGTTAAGGGAGCCTTGTATTTTGAGGTTAATTAAGATCATTAAAAAATTATTTTTTAACAGTTTAATCGTAAAAAACTATATTTTGAACAGTCCCTGTATACAACATTTTTTTTGTAGTGATTGTGTTAATTATTTGCCACATGAACCATGCTTAAATTTTGAGGCAAGGTCCATATCATAGGAATCCACAATATCTGTTTTGAGTAACATGAGAGAATCGACTAAAAATCTCACGAATATATTAGAAAGAAAAGAAGAGGAAAAAAAAGGCGAATCATATTCAACGATGGAACATTCTATCACGGCGGAATAGGGCAGATGAACAACCCCCACCACGACGCAAAATGGAACTTAACAAATTAAGGAAAAGGATTGCCAAGATACGACGATGTTACATAAAGTAATTTATGTATTCCCTTTTTAATTATATATTGGTTTAGATTTATCTCTATTGTTCAGCATTTTTCACTTTATTTACCTGGTAATTATCCATGAACAATCATTAAATATAATTGTTTAACTTAAACAAATGTAAACCCACGGTCTAACTTATCTTTGATTTCTACAAATTAAAAATTGACATTGTAAGGAATTAATCACTACTAAAAATAATAGTTTTAACATCATTACGTTAATATCAAATATTAACAAAAAATACAGTGATATATTCATAAATAAGATAAGTTAGTTAACATCAATTTTTTTAATTATAATTTATTTTGTATTTGAAGCATTGTAACATTAAACAGTCCCCTGCCCAAATTTCTAGTATTCACAATCTTATATTTGACATGTCCTAAGGTTATAACACGAGCTACCCAAACAAAATAGAAGTTGATCTCCAGCATTAAATTAACATAAACTAAATCAACTAAGTGAAAATATTATTATGCATGGATACCTTTAAATCATATTGTTATGGTAATTTCCCTTGGCCAAAAATAAAAGGCTCATTTATCTTATTAATTCAAATGCCTAATATCTTAATTATCAAAGGATAGAAAGATATGACAAATATTATAACTACCCACTTATCAATTATTCAGATAACCGAAGGTAGTGGAGATAACAACCTTATAGCCACTAAATCCACTATCAGTCAATCTCCATATACAGATAATGGATGAGGCTCACTACTCAACTAACTCAGGTCAGTGTTATTAAAGTTATAAATAGGGACGTCCTCCATGGAGAAAGGTACACACAAACACACATACACTCTAGCTCTCCCTCTTTCAATTACACAGAGCACACACCCCACTTCCATTGGTGTATCTTTGTGATCTCCTGCTTCAAGGTATCATCCTCCGTTGATATCCTTGGACTTGCAGAGTTAGAGTGATCCAACATCAAACACGTAGCACTTCGGTGTTATACATTTGTGTTCTAAAGATTATACAGAACACATATCACAATTCATTCAGCTTTGAATTTGAAATAGATTATATGGTAATAAATAGCAAATGGAGCAGAGATTGCTAGCAAGGACAAGAAATCTTTAAGCAATGTCCAAGTATCCAACTCTAGTGTAACATTAATTAGACTGTACAAATGGGAAAAAATGTTCACTTCAACGATTCTTGGAACAATTAGAAAAATATTTAAACATAGATACCTAGAAAAACAATTTTCCAATCTCATCGGTCTCAGTTTTTTAGTTTATACAAAATATTTATCGAATATTTCTGCCAAACAGGTTGCGAGATATTGTGTATAGACCAAAACCAATATTATAAATACTATATAACATCGATTTGGCAAAATCAATTATATCGTATATTATAACATCGATTTTGTTAAAATTGATGTTATTTTTGCATGTCTTTTACATTTTTTTTAATATTTCTTACTATACTATATTGATTTTGGAAAAAATTGATGTTATATAGTGAATTTTAACATTGATTTTTATAATCAATGTTAAAAATGATATTTTTAACAAGGTTCATTTCAATATTGATTCAAAATTGATTTTAAAAGTTTGCAAAAATGTTAAAAGTCTATTTTCTAATAATTATGTGTTTGCAATTAATTCTTTAATTTATTATACTTTTAAAAGAATGCACTGTTTTTGTAAATAAATAAAAAAAATTGCACTGTGGAGCATCGTTCATCAACAGGCGAAATAGTCTGCGTTATTACGGCAGAAATTTAACTACTCTAGCGTGTAGGTTTTGAAAAACAATTTGCAAACTGGTGAGAGTCACTGATCGATGCATGCACAGGATAAATACCAATTAATATTATATTCGTGGAAGCAAAAAACACAAGAAGGATTCGAAGATATATAGTATCATGCCTCTCTGAATTTCCTTGCCTATGGAAAAAACAAGGACAACGACTGGAAAATGCAATAAATTAATTTTGAACATAGAGTATATGCAACTAGTCCAAAGATACTTAAAGAGTTGGCTGGAGTTGTTTTCTATCATACGAAAATCCAGAGTAATTTCAGGCTAATGGATTAAAGAATATTAAATATTATGTTATTATCAAGATAAATGTAGATACAGAGAATAAATGGTTGGTAAAAGGAGTAAAAATAATTTGTGTTTCTCAATCAAATAAGTGATTTAGAATTTGAATTATAGTTAATTCTTATGTAAGAAATAAATTATATAAAAAATATTCATTATATATATATATATATTTATTATTCTCGACAAAAATAAATCAATACTTCTAATAAAGATTACTTCATATAATTTCATTAGTATATATATATATATATATATATATATATATATATATATATATATATATAGTTTGCACATTAAGTCAGATCATCAGTTTCCACGAAACTTCGTACATTATTTCTGTGGTTGGTCTTGACTAAAAAGCTTCACATCACTACTATAAATCCTTGCGTCATGGATGTAACTTCAATAGTGCCATCATATTCATCACACTATATGCATATTCTAAACTTGTTGGGAACGGCAATAGAAGCCTCTGGATTTGGTTCATTGATTCATATATGGCTTTAGGCTTAATTAGTTCGTGGCATTGGCTTTGTGTTCACACATCCTTTTCCGCTTTAATTTGTAAGTTGAGATATTGTCAGATTTGATCTCTCTTTCACTTTTTACTTCCCAGAAGATTACATATAATATATTCCTGAGACTTTCTCCCCCTAGTGGCCAACCAGGGTAGGTTACGTACTATCTTTATATCTATCTTTATTTTTTTTGTTGTCTATGCTGCGAACTCGATAAATGTATCGATTATTTTAAGTAATAAAGTGATAAATAGAATATCTTCTTCACGAGAATTGAGACACTAATTTTATTATAATTATTATCTTTAAATTGAAAGGAATAAAATTTAATTGATTTATGATTTGTATTATGGTTTGAAGAATTTAAATAACAAAAGTAAATTGTAATTGAAATTAAAGATAAAATTAATTATGTTTTTATAATTTATGGAAAAGAATTATAGTCAAAGCACTTAACCTTATAATCCCTACATTCTTTACTTGGATTAATTACTAAATTAAGTATTCTAAATGTTCAAATGATGTATTTTTCCATCAAATTAGTTAAGCTCTAGTCCCTTAGTGACTTTAACCCTTTAATTCAATTAAAACCCTAATTCCTTAGTGATTTCTCATAAATTAAGCATTAAGAAATACATTAATTATTCTGCAATCATACATCCATATCCTTAGGTAATGTAACAATTGTTACTTTACTCTCGTCAGTAATTAAAGTTTCAACATTCCTATTGTAAACCCTAATCCTCATAACTTCATTATAATGATCAACCCTAATAAAGATATAATCAATGCAAATAAAGTAAAATAAAACAAATTAACATTAATAATAATAGGAATCAATCCAATTATAGAAAAGTTCACATTAGGTTTTGGCCTTAACTACAAAGATAGAGGAATTAGCCAGACATAGTTATACAATGATGTGAAAGTAGATTAATGAGATTATGGAAGAGGAGTATTCAAACCCTTCAATCTTGGCTCTCTCTTTAATCTTCTTTCTTCCTTCTTCTTGATCTTGACAATGCCTCTTTTTTGTCTCTCTGAGCCTTCTAATCTTGGACCCTTATGTTCCTATTTATACTTAGGTCATGAAAGCCCTAATATCTTTTATTTTTATGTTATCTTTAAGCTAAATCATAATTTCTATGACGTCCACGCGACTGGCGCAAGATATGGCGCGATTGCCGGGAGTTGCATTAAGTGTGGCGCGACTCGCGCAAGCTTACAGAATCTGTTTGTAAGTTTATGTATTCTGGAGCTGATGGCGTGAACCTGGTGTGACTGGCGCCGGCCTCCAGAATCTAAAGTTGCCTCCTTATTCCCTGGCGCTGATGGCGCGATTGTGGCACGACTCGCGCGAAATTCCAGAAATGAGTAGCTTCTTTATTTTGCTTTTTTTCTTCCTTTTCTTGGAAACCTAATATAAAAAATGCATGAAATCAGTAATAACAATAATAATGATGAAACTTATACTTATTCTAGCTTTAATTGATAGTTTATGTTCAATTTATTAATGATTTTGACCTACAAATTACTATATGCTAGCAATATATCAGTCTACAACCTAATCATAATAATAATAGGTTTATATGTTATTACGGTGATTATTAATAAGAAAAGGTTGCCACAGGAGAGGATAGGATGATGACTTAATGTATATCCGATCTTTCCTTGAATGAAATTGAGTCTTTAAATGAGACATTACCATTTTTTCAATATAGAATAATTAAATTTGAGTAAGGGAAAATTATGTATTTTTCAGTTGTGCATCATTTAGCGGAAATAAAATCTGATTTACATAATAGTGGAAATATATATACATAAAGAAAAGATTAAATTATATATTAATCTAATTTTGATAATTATTATATTATTTTTACAACTTGATATAAAATGTGATTTTTATTGATTTAACCATTAAATTATATCTACATATTACCAAGATTGTTTTATGTCAAATTTTATCAAAATTGGACAACAACAAAAAGATAATCAAATGATTAATATTTTCTTATATTTTGAAATGTTTATATTATATTGATTTTAATTTATATGAAAAAGGTAGCAAATCATTTTTGGATAAATATGAAATTTGGCATATGTGATCTATATGAGAAAAAAACTTCCAATCCAACATTGAATTTTAAGAAAATATTATCTAGATGAAAGTTATAGAATGATATAATGCTTATCAAAATTGTATCGGTATAATTTGATTGCTTCTTTTATATATATATATATATATATATATATATATATATATAATAGAGAGAATAATAAAATTGGTAAGTAAGTAGAAAAGTAGTGGGATAAAGGATATTGGTAACAAGGATATAATAGTATTTTTACACAATAAATCTTATTTATATCACACACAAATTCACATTCTCACCTTCATTCCACGATAATTAAATTAATACAAAAACAAAATAAGCATGAGACTCTCATATTTTTTGAAATAAAACACCTTTGGGAATATTTTTTATTACCTTCTAACAAATATAAAAAAAAAACATATTCTCATATCACTATTCACTACTACAAGTCGTATATTCAAGGTCGGTTATTTTAGGTATACAAAGTCGATTTTAAAACTGTCTTTGTAACTACACGTCGTGGAAAAGGGGAATCTACAACGACGGTTGCAGAAAACCGTCTTAGAAACCATTTTTTGAATTCTTTTTTTTTTTTAAATAAGAACGTACAACGACGGTTTTTTAACAAAATCGACTTTGATTTCCAAGATTCAAAGACGATTTTTACCATAAAACCGACTTTGAAATTCATTTATTAAAAAAATAATAATTAGAGAAAACAATCTAGGTCGGTTGTTTCAAAAAATCGACTTTGAATGCCAATCTTCAAAGATGATTTTTACCAAAAATCGACTTTGAATTCATTTATTTTAAAAAAATTTAAATTTAGGAAAACAATATAGGTCGATTGTTTCAAAAAACCGACTTTGAATGTCAATCTTCAAAGATTGTTTTTACCAAAAACTGACTTTGAATTCATTTATTTTAAAAATAATAAATTGAGGAAAATAATCTAGGTCAGTTGTTTCAAAAAACCAACTTTGAATGCCAATCTTCAAAGACGGTTTTTACCAGAAAAATCGACTTTGAATTCATTTATTTTAAAAAAATTTAAATTTAGGAAAACAATATAGTTCGATTATTTCAAAAAACCGACTTTGAATATCAATCTTCAAAGACGGTTTTTACCAAAAAACGGACTTTGAATTCATTTATTTAAAAAAATTAATTTAGGAAAAATAAGTATTGTAGGAAGCATATGATGCTAACATTCTGCGTTTGAGAGAGGAGAGAGAAAGTTCGTGAGAGAGACACTGGGTAGTTGAGAGTCCAAAATAGAAATAGGTGCAGAGTGAACAACTCTGCATTTGGGTTGGGGCAGCAATCTGCCAACTTAGCATATCAACATAGAGGTGAAATTAGGAGGCATCTACTACGGAGCGTCATTGTTGCAAATGAAGTGGTTGATGAGGCCAATAGGAGAAGTAGGAGTTGCCTTCTCTTCAAAGTTAACTATGAGAAAGCTTATGATTCAGTAAGCTGGGATTTTCTTATGTACTTGATGAAAAGGTTGGGTTTCTGCTCTAAATGGACCAGCTGGATGGAGGGATGCCTGAAATCAACTTGAATTTCTATACTAGTCAATGGGAGCCCAATAAGTCAATTCATGCCCCAAAGAGAACTAAGACAAGGCGACCCACTTGCTCCTTTTTTATTCAACATGGCAGCAGAGGGTCTGTCAGGTCTTATGAGGGAAGCACATAACAAGAACTGTTATGCAGGCTATAAGGCTGGAAAGGAAGAAGTGGATATTAGCGTCTTAGAGTACGCAGACGATACTATATTCTTTGGGGCTGCAACATCGTTTAACGTGCAAACAATCAAATTAATGTTAAGGACCATTGAATTGGTGTCGGGGCTGAAGATTAATTTTGCCAAGAGCAGCTTTGGAGCTTTTGGAATGAATTCTCAATGGATTCATAGTGCTGCTTCTTATCCGAACTGTAGATTGTTGTCTATACCATTTCCATAGTTGGGGGTTCCTATTGGAGCTAATCCAAGGCGAGGTGAGACATGGGTTTCGTTAGTAAAGAAATGGGAGACAAAATTAGCTAAGTGGAAGCAAAAATATGTCTCCTTTGGGGGTAGAATGACACTTATAAAGTCATTCCTTAACTCGATTCCTATATTTCTCCTTTCCATTTTCCGAATACCCAACAAGGGGATGGATGTAACACCCCGTAGGCCTCCGGTGCGTTATCATTAATCGTATCAGTTTAGCGCTTAAAACATCAATTTAAATGGAATAAATACATCACAGAGAATACACATGCAAATCATCTAATTCACACCCCTGCTGATCCAGTTTATCATATCAATTATAACGGTAGGCAGATAAACAAATAACCAATAACTGTACTCAGGAGGAAAATATCTCATATCATAATCAGTTCTGTACATATATATATATATATATATATATATATATATATATACATCAGAGTCTACACCACCCCGTGGTGATACAAAAGAATATCAGCCCTCACAGAGGGTATACAGAACTGTACATATACAGGTGTACACACACCATCCCTTATCAAGGGTACAAAACAAAACATAACAAAACGAAGCCTTTAAGCTCCCTCTGCTGCTCCTCAGTCAAGCAGCCATGTCAACACTAGGGCCGCCTGCCCTGAGACTGTTCTTCTCTTCTAGAAGAATCACCTGAAATCATAAATCCCCACACGGGGTAAGATACACATCTCAGTAAGCTCAGGGTCCTTAGGAAATCATTCCCACCCTGGCCCACTATCCACAATGCACACACAAGGCAATCACACAACCAAATGGCCCACTGGCCCTCATAGCAACATATCAAGCATCCAAACATGGCGGATCTCATCAACGCCTAGCGGATCTCATCAACGCCTAAATCGCATGGCAGAGAACCCTCAATGCCTAGCGGAGAACCCTCAACGCTTAAATCACAGGGCAGAGAACCCTCAACGCCCCGAACATATGGCGGAGAACCCTCAACGCCCAAATAATAGCATAATCAATCTCAAGTGCATACATAACAATTTAAGCAATGCAACACCCAAATGCATGCATCATGAATCATGACCATCACTCCCTCGGAGTGTGGTGTGCAACCATGCGGGAATTCATCCCCAGGGACACTGAACTTACCTGGCAAGGTCTCAGTCTGCGATCCTGTCCCTGCTCTGTGGCTCCCGCCACCAATAGTCTCACTATCACGCCCTAATCAAGGTATATACAGTATCATATCAAAACAAGCCCACAGGCATACAAATCACAGAGCATATCATATCAGAATTTCCCCTATCCTAGGGTTCAATCAAGCTCAGCCACTCTAAGCTATCACAGACCTTCACAAGGTCTCTCAAGGCTGCCTATAAAGCATCTGAGTCATCATAGACTCAATGCACAGCGCATACAAAGCACAATATCACAGCCTCATAATCCAATTATCACTGGAACGGACTGAGTTTCACTCAAAGTCTCGTTCAATTAGCCTCTTAGGCTCAACATAACACAATCAAAGCTCTAGCACGTCTGATATTCACCAATAAGTGACTTTACACCAGTCACCCATGCAACCTCAGAGCCAAGATTCAAAGTCATCTAAATCAAAATCTGAAAGCTAATCCTTCATTACTAACTCGCTCTGAGCAAGTTTCTCTACTGGACCCTGGGCTAATTCTAGCCCCAGCTCATATGGGTCACTATTCACAGGAAACCCCAAATCCCAAATTAACCGGAGAAACTTGAGTTTCTTACCTCAGCGACGACTAGAAAAGCTGCAGGACTACTTTCCTAAGCTCCGTTGTCTCTGCTAAGCCCTGATTCCTCGCCAAACTCAAGTTCCAGGGGTTTTCCTCCCAAGAGGAAATCTCACCAAAATGGGTTTTTAAAAGAAAAGGATGAAGGATTATAGCTTCCTCAGAGTTTCTCTCAAGTTTCACAGCTAAAGGGACGTATTAAGGCTAATATATAAGGTCCTAAAAGGTTGGAAGTAGCTCCAATAGAGGTTGGGAGGTCCAAGGAAGAAGAAAACTGGTTTTCCTCTCCTTTTTCCGCGTTTTGGCCCTTAAATACTGCCCCTGACCGACATGCGGCGCCCTTGGCGCCACCCTGGCGCTAATGGCGCCAAAGTCCAGTGCATCTGGCGCCCTTGGCGCCATTTTGGAGCTCTTAGCGCCAGTTTCCAGCACCTGTGGCGCTCTTGGCGCCAGTTTCCAGCACCTGTGGCGCTCTTGGCGCCAGACTCCGTCGCTAAATTCGTCATTAAGGCTTTTGCGACAGAATTTTATAATTTAAATTCTTATTTCTTTTACTCCTTTTTATAAAAAAGCCTAGGTTATTATAATGGACAAGTTAGTGAGGCTACAAAGAAGATTTTTATGGGGGGGATGTTGATTCGGAGAAGATAGCTTGGCTGAGTTGGTCCGAGGTCTGTCAACCAAAGGAGAAAGGAGGATTGAGTATTCAGGATCTTGTGAAGTTCAATATTGCGCTGCTCGGAAAATGGAAGTGGAACATTTTCCATAACCATGGGGAATTATGGGCACAAGTGTTGGAATCAAAGTATGGAGGATGGAGGTCGTTGGATGATTTGAGAAGATCCGGGTATGAGTCTATATGGTGGAGGGATTTGAGTAACATTTGTAATTCAAATGTAGAGGAAGGATGGTTTAGAAATCATGTTAAATGGAAGATTGGGTGTGCACTATAGGGTAGGCCGAATAGTAGAGTTTCACTTTTTGGAGGGATGGGTGCCTATCCTTGCTCGATAGGTTGTATTGTTTATATGCTATACTTGTACTCTTTCTATTACACACACACACACACACATATATATATATATATATATATATTATCTTTGCGGAGCAAAAAAAAATTGTATAGCATAGTTTACATTCCATTTAGTGAAATGAGGAGTGACAATGGGTATTCTTCACGACCCCAGCCTCCATTAATGAGGTTCCAAGCTTGCTAGGACCTTACATGCTAGTTTAAACACTTTCCTGAGACCTATAACCTTGTTAGAACCGATTAGAAAGCTGTAATCCTTCATCCTTTCGTTTTAAACCCCATTTGAGTGAGAGTTTGGATTCTCAAGTGAGAAACCTTCTGAGAACTTGAGAATAGGCGAGACCAAG
>PYAF01001154.1:555005-590504 GCA_007407185.1 Glycine tomentella | reverse complement strand
CCCCCCCCCCTCCCCTAATCCCCATTGCAGTTAAAAAATTAAACCCACCCCCGGTTGGATGTGAGGTTTCCCAACCCCGATCTCGTTCCCGATATATTACTGTGAATCTATGATGAAGGAGCACATATAAGGAGGAGTAGCGCGACGAAGGAGGCACAATAATGACGTGGTCACAACAATGAAGGCACGACAAAGGAGTTACGAAAATAGCGATCATGATGAAGGGCATGATAGCGATGCAAATTGCAATATAGGGCAAAGGGTGAGAGTGGGAAGAGACTGAGATTAAGAATGATGACGGTGTTGCCATTGAGAATGATGAACAGCGTTGCGATGAGGATGGTGAACGACACTGACAATGAGAATGTGACGTTGCACAAAGAGTGAAAGTATGTGTGTAATTTACTTATTACTTATTCTAGTATCGGGGCAGAGGCATGGGTGATGGTAGGGCAAGGACCACAATACCCGCCCCTACCCCCGAATTTCTCAAGCGAGAAAAATTCAACTCCAAACTTGATTAATTCAATTTTTCTTTGTCAAACTCAAGGCGGGTTCAAGTGAATTTTCATGGGTGTCGGTTCAATTGTCATGCTACTTCCACCCAACATTTAACTTTTTTCTTCCTTTTTTCATCATGTTGATCGAGGTTTAACCAAAACTAGTCTTCTTTCATAAGGACAAACTTAGGGGTAGAGTTTTGTCTTTACCTAATAAAAGTCTTGGATGCCTTTATTCAACGAGGTCTTGCCCCCTTTGAACAGATTATTGAAAGAGTTGGGTAGGTTGATTTGATTGTAGTCTAATCCTAACAATCATTCCATTTAAGAAAAACTTCTAAAAAAATACTTTTATTGAAATATATTCACTAAAAACACTTTCGTTCAAGATAGTTATTCCTATTCATACATAGAGGGTAATCAATATCATGCACTACATTTATTGAATGTGATAAGAGTAATCACTATCGTACATCTGGAAAAATGTTCCACCCACCATCCAGTCGGATACTTGATTAACAACATATGTAAACATAGTTAATTTTAGTTTACAAGTAATTAAGAATAACTAATGTAATTGTTTATAATTATGGAATAGTTAGCCATTATTAGACATTCAACAATAACCAAATAGCACAAAACACACGAATTCTAAATCACAGCCATTAGTCTTCTTTGAAATAAATTTTAATTGAACGGAAGAAAATATATAAATAGTTTTTAACTGAATCAATACATTCGTGGTATGATACGAAAAAGTTTTCGTACCAAATAGGATTTTTCTTATACATTTCAATAACTTTATGAAACCATTAATCACTTGTAAAACAAAATTAATCAGTATTAATTAGACATTCTAATAACATCATGCTACTATTAATTAACCCTATATATATATATATATATATATAATTGCATATAGCTATTCATTTACTATTAACTACTTATAAAGTAAATCTTATAATGATTAACTTTCGAATAAAATGATTAAGAACTCTTTGAATCAAGTATTGTAATAGTGATTTAACGGGTTCTTAAAACACCAAATATATTTAATTATAATTCAAATTTATTTTTAGCGATGATTTACTTCTTTGATTCAAGTCCAAGATGGCCTAGCTACATCAAGGAAAAGAATAGAAAATTAACTCTTTCATGCATGCTTCACTCGGATCCGGAGGACATAGCTCACTTGGAGCTATTGAAAATTGTTCTATAGACAAACGAATCCAGTTGTTCATTGTTTATCAAGTGCATCTAAATTTTATGTTAGTCTTCGTTATTTGAATTTCATTTCTAATTGTATTTACTCTTTTATTACAAATGAAATGAGATGAACATGTTTTTGTCCCCAAAAAAAATTACTTATAAGATAAGTTAATTATATTTACACACATGGTTAATCATGTGTGATGTTTAATAATCCCGTGAAAAAATATTATCCACTTGTAAGATAAAGTTAATTACCATAAATAATAATTAATTACATATTTGTATTTATAATTGTATAAATTATCTTCATTTACTCTTAATATCACTTGTAAGATAGAATTAGTTATACTTTTGTATATAATTAATTGGCAACATATTTGAATAAATGTGAGATGAACAAATTTTGAGTTTACATTGCTCTTTTTCCATATGGAAAATTCTAAACTTGCACCGAAAAGCTGAGGAAGTCTTGCTTCCCTACCAGATATGGGTGAATACAGGTCATCAGGTGGTTATATTATCAAAGGTTGTATTCTGCATTTTTGCTCGTGTATTGGTTTGAAGGGATGAGATGTGGTTTTTTTTTTTTTTTTTTTAATAGGGAGAATGAGATATGAGTTTATAGAGATAAATATCCAGATTTTATTAAATACATTCTCAATTTCTCACATTTCGTACGTTTTTTTTTTTTTTGAGAGAGAGGAAACAAAACCCACTAGTTCTTATTATTGAATCGGTATCGGTAGTATATTTTAAGTTTTATTTATTATTGAGATAAAATATTGTAGTTTGATCTTTATCTAGTAGTTCTTAATTCTTATTGTAAAATCAGAAATTATTTGAATATTTTCTCATAAAATCCTTTTTTAAAAGTATTTTTATGATTGTAAATATATATAAATTAGTGTTTGTTTTTTTTAATTATCTAAAAATTAATCATGAAATTAGTTTACATATGTTAAGATAGATGTGTGGATATACGAAGATGTATAAGATAAGAAATGAGGATATTCGATGAAAGGTATCAGTGATACCGGTATGTGAAAAGATGATGGAGCATAAATTGAGGTAGTTTTGATACGTTATGAGACGATCACTCCTGTAAGAACAAGAGTTTGTTACCAAAAGCTCGAGACAAAGAGAGGTAGAGGTCGACTGAAACTTACTTGGAAAAAAGTAGTTCAACAAGACCTAATAGAGTGGGATATAGATTGGCGGACGGTATGTCTTAAGACAGAGTGGAGAAAAATTATAAGCTTGGCAGAGGGTTAAACTGATTAGTAGTTCTACGTTCCGATCATTCTTTTTTTTTTTCTCTTTTGTGTTATTTTCACTTTTTTCTTCCCCCTTCCTTTCTCTTTCGGTCTCATTTCCGATTTATCATTGGTTCATTCTATCATAGACCCCAATTAACTTGGGTTAAAGGTGTTGTTGATATTGATGTTGATAAAAAAATTCACCCTATATCTTTATTTTTAATTAAGTATATTATAATATTCAATAATAACATACTTTAATTAGAAAAGATATACAAGGTGAATTTGTTATAGATTACACACACAAGCAAGTATACGTGAACAAACTACATATTCCATAAGATAAATTTACTAAAATAAAAGATTCAATAGGATTTTTTTTGGTAATCTAAAAAAGGTGAATATATTTGTAAGAAAAATGTGAATATGTGTGTGTAAGAATTACCTGAGCCGAATCAAAGTTCGCTTAAATCAATGTATTTTGCGAATAATATTTCTTTTCTCTTTATTTTTCAGTCAAAGAAAAAATTATAACTAAATTGTGTTTTTTAGGCTTCTTTGGTTACTTTATCTGTGTATTTTTTTTTCTCCTTAAGTTTAATGTGTAACGACGATGATAAACAAAACAAATTAATCAATACTATAAAAAGTTGCCAACAAAAAGGGGCCAACCGCAAATACCACCGAAAGAAAATTAGGATCTAATTTTGTCAAACCAAGTTTATAATATGTTTGGATTCACTTAACCCAAATTCAGAAGCACTTTTTAAATGAAAAAAAAAAATACGAAATGGCATTGGTCAATGTCCACTTTTTTCGCTGCTCACTTTCTAAAAGTCGCCGTACAAACCCCCCGCCCCTAAAAACGGGAGAGAAATTCACACTTTGCAGTTCAAGTCAAATTGCGGCCTAAAGGATTGGCAGACTGTCGAATTTCAATCATAATATTCAGTCAAATAAGACTTTTTTTTTCAGAAAATATATATTTTTAATAAAATAAGTAATTGTTTATTTTTTATGTATTTGTTTGAACATTTTTTAAAAAAATATTTTATGTTTTTTTAAGAAACAAATCTTATCTATTTCTTAAAAAATACTTGTTTCAGTCAAAAATATGATTATCCACTTTTAATACGGATCTTTCCTCTTAATTATGTTTTTTTATTCATAAGACTCAAATTCGAGACATTGTTTAAGAGAATCGAATATAATATCACTCAACGATAAAACCCTTTAGAGAATATATATATATATATATATATATATATATATATATATATATATATAAAGAAAGCACATTCTCAAGAATTCATACCATGAAGGTTTGAAAAAAAATTGTTTTACGCACTTCTTAAAGTAAGAAATCCTTGCTCTCCCTTATTCTTCTTCTCCTTCACCAATTGTGTCGAAAAAATGTCTCTACTTTCTTCCTTTTTCTCAGTCCTTGAACAATTCACTAATATCAAGAGATATTGTTTATGTGTGTCATCTTAAGAGAGAGAATTGTATACCCTTATATAAGCATTGCACATAATTTGAAATTTGTTTAACTAATATTTTTTATCTATTATTTCCATTTTCTTTAATTATAATTATCTTTAACCAATCTAATATATTATTATACTAAAATCATTCAAAATAAAAACAAAAATTTAATCTATCTTTTTCGTTACTAAAACATATATGTAGATATCTTTGTTTACACTTCATTCTCATTGCCACCGCGTGCAGTGCTCTCACATCGCACAAGCATAAGATTACCTCCTTTGATGAGATCACCAAATCCACTGATCCACGACGTTGTTTACTAGAATTCGATTATGATTTGTGATTTGTATGTTTAGTTGTGGGATTTTCAATCCAATAGAGGATTAGGATTGTGAACGATGAAATTAATTCATCAGGAGCGTGTTTTAAGTGTTTCTTCTCATTTTTTGTTTTGTGGTGACTTTTAGGTATCGATATTTGAATATCGTTAACAAAGTTAAATTCAAACTAATAGAATGACCATTTTAAATTTTTTTAAAAAGATAAAGTAGCAAAATAAATTTTCTAAAAGATAAAGAACCAAATATGTCATTTGGTCAATTTTTAATGATAGTTGGTAAATCTTGCAAATCAAAATCAATCTGACATTAATAAATAATTTTCAACTAGATCAAATTCTAACAAATTTTTATTGGATTAAATTTTTATATCATGCATATTATACTTGAAGTGGATTAGAAGGTCATTAAAAGGGGTTGAATAATTGCACTCCACCAATTATGACTTTTTTGAAGAAAAAAAACACAACTTGTAAAGTTCTAAGAATATATGAGTTTAGTTTCAATAAGTTTTGTTAGGAGCACTACTTATACTTTGACCATACTTTGTGTAAAAAAATTTCAAGGAAGAACCTTACAAAGATACTATTTTATATTGCTTGAGAAGCTATTAAAAATACAAGACTCCGGATAGATGAATAAAGTTTGTTTTTGAACTTTGAAGACAATTTAAGAAAATGTACTACACTTGGCACCAAAGAATCATGTCCTCTAATAGCCAATCCTTCAAAAACGATGTGAAAACTATAAAGACCGAAAAAAGTGACAAGATGTACTACACTTGCTTCACTGAAGAGGTTTGTAACGAAATGGTTCTAGCACTTTAGTTTTTCTACTTTTTGTGATTCTTAAGTTTTTAAAGTGTCTTTTTGTGATTATTATTATTCCATAAAATAGATCAATTAATCAACTTATCTAACATTCTATACATATTAATAATATATATACAACCAATAACTTAATTTGAGTAGAAGATTTGATTTGAAACCTTATAGAATATTGTTAACCATATATCTTGGATTTAGATGTTAACTGTAAACTCTTGCTATGTAATCATCCATAAATTAATTTATATTTATAGTATAATTTAAATTATAAAATTGGTAAAAGAAAGGTAAAAATACGAGGGACAAAAAATAGAAGTAAGAAAATATGATATTGTTTATGCTAATTATTTACATGCAACATGAGACTCAATTGGATTTTTTGAAACTGCTTGTAGGGACCAAAATAATAACACAGTTAGGTTTAAAGACCAAAATGTCAATAAGTGATTAATTTAAATGACTAAAATGACACCAAATTGTTAAATTGATTTGAAAAGTTAACTTTTGGTTGTTATTTCGGTATGACTTGAAAATAAGTCACATTGGTGTGAGTGATGTATTATCCAATCATGTGTGGCTTATATCATCACATCAGACAATTTAATTTAATTTGTTGTTTTTTGTAATTAAAGCCCAATTATCTTTTTACAAATTTGATATTTTTATTTTCTAATTTAATGTTTTATTAAAGGACATTTTTATCCTTAATTAATTCCTAGTTTTCCTGATTCTAAACTTAATATTCCTTTTCATGCGTATAACCTTTCTCAATGTTATCAATAGTAAAGCACTTTTTCGCACGTCACTTTCTGGGTCGTCACTCCTACCTGATAAACCATCGATTAAATATAATTAAAACATTTTATTTTTTTAAGGCAAAGAAAAAAATATTAATAACACTCAGCTTTTATACAGGGAATGCAAAGATGAGAGTTCTTTTGCAACTTTGGTCGATGTCCAGTGTAAGGACCCTCATTCTTGGCACCTAACCCCGCGCTATTGCGCGGGGATTCACATCAGAAAACCCTGTTAAGGGTGCCGCGCTGATGGCGCCAGAGCTGGCGCGGATCGCGCCATACCCACTGGAAGCTGACGCTGGGAGCGTCAATGTGGCGCCAGAGGTTTTCCAGCCGGCGCGGGTCGCACCAGAGACCGCGCGGTTCGCGCGGGAAGTGGCCTGGAAAACCAATTTTTTCTGGAATTTCACGCGGACGGCGCCAGAGGTGGCGCAGGTAGCGCCAAAGGTCTCGAAAGGTTCACGCGGTTAGCGCAGGGATGGCGCTGATGGCGCGAGTTCACCGACATTGTAGCGCGGATCGCGCGGGAGTTCGGGCAGGCTGAGTATAAATTGGTCAAAACGCGAAAATGGAAGGGATTTCAGCCTTTTCTTCCTCCCCACACCCAAACCTCCATTGTTGGAGTGCCCAAGCTTTCCTAGACCCTATATACTAGCCTAAACACTTCCTGATGACCTTTAGATTGGTGAGGAACCATAGAAAGCTTTAAATCCTTCATTCTTTGCTCTTGAAACCCCTTGTGAGTAAGAATTGGTTTCTCAAGGAAAAGCTCAGAGACTTGGGTATGGCGAGAAATCGAGGCACAGCACGGACACCAGAGCTTGAGGAGGTTGTCCTAAAGTTTTTTTAGTCGCCACTAAGGTAAGAAACTCGAGTCTCTCTGATGATTTGATGAATTTGGGGTTTTCTGTATATTGAGACCCACACTGAGCTGGGGCTAGAATTAGCCCAGGGTCTTGTTAAGAAACTTGTTCAGATCGATGAATAGATGAAAGATTAGCTTTCAGTTTTTGATTTAGATGACTTTGAATCTTGGCTCTGCATATGCCTGTGTGACTTGTGTAGAGTCACTTGTTGATGGTTCTCTGATAGGCTAGAGCCTTGATTATATGATGTTCTGAGCCAAGAGGCTAGTGGAGCAGGGCTTGAGTGAAGCTCAGCCCGTTCTGATGACATTTGAGTTGTGGGGCTGAGGGGAAGCTTGGGATATGTATATATGTAGTGAGTCTGGGATGACTCAGATGACTTGTATTCAGCCCTGATGGACCTTGTGTGGTCTGAGAGCAGACTTGTGTGTGGGCTGAGTTTGAATGAACCCTAGGATAGGGGAATTCTGCTATACATATTGTGAATTGTATGTTTGTGGACTGGTTTTGATATGAGATTGTTATGCCTTGATTAGGCATTGATTCTGAGACTGTTGGTGGCGGGAGCCACAGACCTGGGAAGGAACTTCAGAGTAATCCCTTACCAGGTAAGTTCAGTGTTCTCTGGGGATGAATTCCCACTTTGGTTGCACACCACACTCCTGGGGAGTGTTGGTCATGATTCATACTGCATGCATTGGCTATGACATTGTTATGTTGATTTATATGTATCTGCATTGGATTTATGCATGCTGTGATTGAGATATCTGTTGGCCAATAGATAAATATCGGCGTTGAGGAGCTCCGCCGTGTATTCTGGGCGTTGAGGAGCTCCGCCCGTGGCATTGAGGAGCTCTGCCACATCATGACAGGTACTGACGTTGAGGAGCTCCGTCAGGGCGTTGAGGAGCTCCGCCAGGCATTGAGGAGCTCTGCCACCTGTCATGTGATGATATTATGTTGTTGATTTGATATGATGAGGCCAGAGGGCCAGGGCAGTGGGCCATGTGTGATATGTTTGCCTGTTATGTGTTGTGAATCTGTGAGCCAGGGTGGGAATGAGTTCCCAGGGACCCTGAGCTTACTGAGATATGTTATCTCACCCCGTGTGGGGGTTTTCTATGATTTCAGGTTTTCTTGCTAGAAGAGAAGACCAGTCTCAGGGCAAGAGGCCCAGCAGAGACTAGGCTGCTTGACAGAGAAGCGGCATGCAGAGCTTGAAGGCTCTATTTTGACTCTATTTTGATGTATAGTTCTGTATACCTTCAGGGAGGATTGATATTCTTTTGTATCACCACGGGATGTGTGGTGTGGACTCTGATGTATATGTCTGTACAGAACTATTGTGTGTTATGATATGAGACTTTCCCTGAGTATATATTTGTTGTACATGTGACTGTCTGCCTAAGTCTTGTAGTTATCTGTCTCTATGATGTATGTATGAGAAACTAGATCAGCAGGGGCGTGATAGATGTATGTTCTGTGTGTGAGATGCTTTATATTTGTGATTCCATACATAATGTTTCAAGAAATACGATTTTGTGCTTCCGCTGAAAGATTATTTTATATTTATATGATAATCTGATATTATTAATGATAACACGTCGGAGGCCTACGGGGTGTTACATCCAGGTAGAAGACATGATGCAGAAAGCGGCACACATAAAGTGTTCTACAATTGAAGACAATGAGAAAGATATTATATGCAGGGAAATGAAGACTATGTTTAGAATTAGAAAAAATAGGAATTAAATAGGAATACAAGTATCTTTTAATAAAATATTAAATTTAGGGATGTTCGTGGGTCGGTTCAGATCGGTTTTGGCCAAATTTAGGATCCAACCTAATCAAATTTAATCAGTTCGGTTCGATTCAGTTTTCAGAAAAAAAAAAATTTGAAACCCAACCCAACCCATTCATGAACGGTTCGATTTGGATCACCGGATTACCCATTTAATTTTTTTAGACACTTAATAATTTGTCAACTCCCAAAATTCCCCATAAATCAATTATTTCAAAGCAACATACTATCAGTACCTTGGTTCTGATCAAATTTTCCATTATTTTGATTTCAACTACTTAAAGTTTTAAAGTAGGAAACATAACTTAAATGTCTAAAATATAAGGTCTTAAACAGTTACTGAGTGCCATGATTTATTTATATAAAACTGTGGATGGTCAATTTAAGTCAATTGAGAACTTTTTAATATTGAAAATTATTTCATTTGGTCCAATTTTTGGAAACAATCGAAAATTTTTTTAATTATAAAAGTAGGCTATTAAACTTTTATAACTTATGAATATTGTATTGGTCCCATATGAACTCAAGAGGGGGGTGAATTGAGTTTTATAAAATAATTAATAATTTAAAATTAAACTAAGAGATAAAGAAGACACAATCAATTTTAATGTGGAAAACCCAATTGGGTAAAAAACCACGACGTCCAAATTGGATAATCATCCAATGGACAATTCCACTATGATAACTTTGTGTACAAGAGTTCCCAGTATCCTAGTTTCCTAGTCTACCCTTACACAACAATTATCCCACCTGGTATTCTTGTTTCCCAGCAAAAGGTTCTAGTATCAATTCACCAATAATAGAGACAAATTGATATCCTTGTTTCCCAACCAGACTGGTATCCTAGTTTCCCAGCCAGAAGTCGCACGTCTCAATTCATCAAGAACATAGACAAAATTAGTATCCTAGTTTCCCAGCTGCGACATTTTCCAAAGTCAAGAAGAAGAATACAATAAAATAGTTACATTTACACTTCTATTTCTTAAGCAGATAAACACCTTTAAATCCTGATGGAGAGTTGAAGAATTAGACTTGTCAAACGCTTCTATATGATCTCACAACAATTCTCTCAATGATGCAAACATAAACTCTCTAAAACTCTAATATTATTTGGAATGGAATGCATACATGAATACCAAAATATGTTTCTATTTATATTAATTTAAAGATGTGATTTTAACCAATTTTTGAATGCAATCCTAAATATATTCTACCATATTATTCAATGCAATCTTAAAGATATTTTATTATATTGTGCAATGCAATATTAAAAATATTCTATCCTATTTTTTAATACAATCCTAAACATTTACAATACCACACCTTTTTTGTATTGTCAAATTATTTTTTTTAATTTTTAATATATATAATAAAATTTATATTATTATTACAGGTTCACGGATCGAGTCATCGAGTCAACGGATATGTAAATCTAAATCTGTGACCCAACCTGTACATGAACAATTTTGATTGATTCAGTTCAATTTTGGCCTAAATATATTAATGACCCGACCCAAACTGTTCAGATCAGTTTGGATTCACGGGTGACCCGTACCCGTAAACACCCCTAATTAAAATAAAAAAAATAAAAAAATCAAATTTGCAAAAAAGATCCTTGGACTTTAATTAAAAAAAATAAAGAATTGATGTAACAATGTAATGTGATAATACATAATTGAATAATACATAAGTCACACCGGTGTAACTTATTTTCAAGTCACATCAAATCAACAATCATATAAATAACATGTGTCAACCGTCAATTATCACATTATCATCAAAGATGTCACATAGATAACATAGACAAATATGTTAGATATGAGAGTTAATGTCAAATCAACATGTTATACTTTTTATACATTCGAAAATTAATTATTTTTTTAAAACTAATCTTTTATGGTCTCACACTTTCGTAAAATAAAATGAATATTTACTTTATAAAAAGTTACGGGCATATAAGTTATCCTCATTTCTTTATTCTCTAATACTAAAAATATTTTAATATAACGGTAAAGAAAGGTGCGTCACTTGTGTACCATGAATTTTACTACACCTTAAAACGATTCAAAAAGTGATTATACATTTCTTTGTAAGAAAAGAAAAGGTTCACTTAGCTTACAAGTCTTTCTATAAGTTTTAAATGTTTCTTTTTCTCATTTTTCTCTAAAGAGCATGCGTACATCGTAAGGCATGCATATTTGCTGATTAGTCGGGAATGGATTTTGACGGGGACTTCCTTGTTCCTTGAGAAGGAGTTGTTACGTCAACTTTTAGCCAAGTCTCAGTATTAGAATCCATTAGCACAACACATAATCTTTTAATTAGGCAAAATTACTTTAAATTGTGGCTTTTTGTCTAAACCGAACAATCATAAGAAATGATTTTTATTTATTAAAAAGGATGTTTGAATTTATATAACTCACCTAGATTGCTGAATTCTTACCTTTAGAAAATGAAAGAATATCTAAAGAAAGAATAATATGAACCTACATTGTATACTTTTCTTGGTAGATATTTGTATGATGACATATAGAATAAAAATTCTCAATAATTTTATTTCATAATTAATTAATTGATCAAATAATTAAGCTATTTCAATTACTTGTTAATAAAGAATTAGTAGAATATTTAAATTTAATAGAGCAAATTTTCAGAGCAATTCTATCAGTTTACATAATTGAATATATATATATATATATATATATATATATATCATATTTATTGTGATTTACGACTGATGACTAGATAAGTGAGATAATAACCATCCAGTTATGGAGGAATCAAACGATTATGATAACAATATTGTTTTCTCTTTCATATATCATAATTTAATTAACTGTTTGTTTTCTTTTTTAAATTATTCATTTATGCGAAGAATTAAGTTTTGGTTCCGTGTAAATTGGGTTCGATGTTGGATAAACGGAATTGGTTTTTCTTCATGGAGTATGAACAAATAAAAGGCCAAAACAAAGAAAGCATAAAACAGTGCTAAGAAAGTCAAGATTGATAGTTTTTTTAATTAAAATAAAGTATAAAAAATATAGATACCATCTCATATTATATACTGTAAAATTGTTTTACTGGTAATTAACAGTCAATAAAATATGTAAAGTGCTTTAGATTCTTTTAGCATCTAATTCAGTGGAGCATAATTTTATATTCTTATGAATAAAAAATAATAATTAATAAAATATTGAGAAAAATAGTTAAACATTAATATTTTAATTTTTTTTACAAAATCATCCTATCACAATCTATCATATATTATAATTTTGTTGACTTTTAAAATTAACACATAAATATTAAACTCTAAAATATTTAACATATCGTCTCATTATATAAAAATAAAATCAATTACATTAATTATTATCCTAAAAGTGTTAATTAATTATAAATATTATTAAATTAGAATATTACATTTAATGTTATCAATACATTAAATATTTTATTTTTATTATTATTAATAATTAATGTTATTTAAGTAATGATTAAGAAAACCGAAATAAAATAAGTACTGCATCCTAATTTGGCATACTTTTATATAGTCACACGGAGTATCATACGTGATTTAGTTATTAGATAACTTCTATAATAATTGAAATGATTTTTCATTATTTGATAATATAAACTATTTTACTTTAACAATATATAACAATTAAACTAAAAAGTATTCACAAATAATTACTAAAATACTTTTTATAAAAGAATTACATCTAACCTAACAAATATACATACATATTACATGCTACCTTATCTCACACACACGAATTGGAAAGACAAGACCGAAAAATGTAATACAGCTTTGAAATTGTGGACATCATCAATTGTTGGTACCAGTGTTTAGAATTAGTCTTTTAATCAAATAGTTCAAATTTAAATTCTGATTAATTTTTAAATATGAAATAAATTATATTAAAAAAATTAAATCATTTTTTTATGAGAATTAGTTCATATTAATATAATAATCAGAAAAATAAATCATGAAAATTTCTGGCAGAGTATGGGTGGGGGTGTGTCATCAGCAAGCTAAAGACCTATAGGTCCTATAGGAATATAGGATAGCCTTAATAGATCGCGGATTCAACACTCTTCCATTATTCCATGTATATACTTAGTATCAAATATCAATGCATGCCTACACCATGCAACCAGAGCCAGCTACAATAACACACTCTAAAAGGAAAGTGCCAACTTAGAGGGAATGGCTTTTCCTTTTGTTTGGCAACATGCATATGCCAGTAAAGATGAACTGTAAGGAAGTCATTTGAATTTGATAATCTGTACCTTGCTTGATTGTGTGGCATAATAGAGTCAATCTAGAAATGTTAATTAAGTAAGGAACAAAGTACATAATAAATCGATATTATTATATTGTATTACTTTTGAAGTCTTCATTTTTTTAATTGTGGATATATAACATATGCATGCGATTCTGATCGATCAAGAATTTGAACTTCCATTCCTTTTGATGGCTGCGAGTAATTATAATCTACGAGGGGGTACATGTAAAATGCTGTGATACCGGGTTTATATGGGGTATATTATGTTAAAGTAATTACATACTCCATCAAGTCTCAAATATATATATAAAAAATATGACATATTAACTAAAACATTAGTCAATTTCATTTAATTACATCAATTTTAGTTAAAAATATTTTTTTAACTTAATCTACATTAAAACTTGATATCAAAATCATTAAAATTAGAATCTCAACTAACTATAAGATATTTTAAAAATAATAATATTAAATAAAATCAAATTAATTGAATTTCTTTTATATATATTTGAGACAAGAGAAAGTAATATATAAAATATACCTACTGGTCTGGTTTGAGAGAGTAGTATTTATAAAACTAATTGGAGAGGACCTTTATTATTAACAAGCTAGGCGATATTTTATAAATTGAGGGAGGTTTGTGTAAGTTGAAAAAAGGAAAAAATATTAATATAGTTTCATTAAAATTAAACTAGGATAATAAAAATAGTTATTTCTGAATTATATTTAAACACAAAATACTATTTAGAAAATAATGTAAAGAGTTAGATTGTCTAACTGATTGAGTTCTACATAAGGGATTGGCTCACGCTTATCCACTTAAGTATATTTATGTTATAGGCTTAGTGTTTGAAAGACTGTGAATCGTTCGATTGATTCAATCCTATTAGAGCACAACTTTTACTTATCGACTTAAGCATTTATACACCAGAAACTCAATGCTTGGTGAATTATAGATTGTCCAACCAACTCTGTCCTATGAAAAGTCAACTAATTACATATTTTCACTTAAGAATGCACCTTGAAATATTTGTAGGTTTAATAAATTATAAGAACGCACCTTGAAATATACAATAGTACTAGTATTGTTGTAACTATAACAACTTCATAATAACCTATTTTTCACACACATATATAGGAAATATGTAGATCGTGGTTTAATTTATTAATAATAGAATCACAGATTATATAGAGTCAAGTACAATAAAATTAAGATAAAAACAATATGAATAAAACTACAAAATAATTAATAGCTACGAAACAACTATTCAAAATAAGTTAAGATGTATATCTTATTAGGTACTAGATATATCTTATCTAATAACAACTATTCAAAATAAGCTAAGATGTATATCTTATTAGGTACTAGGTATATCTTATCTAATACTCCCCCTCAAGTTGGAGTATACAAGGAACAAATACCCAACTTGGATATAAGAAATTCAATTTTTTTTAACAAGTGCCTTAGTTAACACATCCGTCGTTGAAGATTGGAACGAATGTGAGCTGTGCTGATTGTATTGTTGAGGAGATGATCAAGAATGAAGTGACAATCTAGCTCAATATGCTTGGTTCTTTCATGAAAAACAAGATTCGAATGAGACAATGTGTGTTGAATAATCCCAACAGAGGCAAGGAAAGATTTAAGCCATATAAGTTCTGCAGTAGTTGCGGCCATGGACTGGTATTCGGCTTCAGCAGAGGAATGAGACACTGTGTGTTGTTTCTTAGCCTTCCAAGAGATGGGAGAGGAACCGATAGTGATGAAGTAACTGATTATCGAGTGACGGGTAATAGAATAAGATGCCCAATTAGAGTCACAATATACTCGAAGTTGGAGACCGCACAAAGAATGGAATAAAATACCTTGGCCCGGATTACCTTTGATATACCTGAGAACGCCAATAGCAACATCATAGTGAGCTTGCCAGGGTTTGTGAAGGAACTAAGATAAGACATGAATGGCATAGCTTAAATCTAGACGTGTGATCGTAAGAGAAACTAGACGACCAACCAGACATCTATAGCGAGCAGGTTCAACATATTCAGGGCAATCATCCAAAGCCAATTATAAATTGGGTTCCATGGGAAAGTCGACTGGTTTGCAACCTAGACAAAATATGATGCATTAATATTATAAACATTTGCAGTTCCAACACTTGGAGTCCAATATTAACAGTATTTAAAACCAAACCAAACAACTCTAAAATTTTTTTATCGTTTTTGATCAGTTCAGTTTGGTTTTGATCAGATCTATAGATCTAAACCTGTGACTCAACTCGTACATGAACGATTTTGATCAGTTTGGTTCAGTTTTGACTCAAATACATAAATGGCCCAACCCAAATTGTTCGGATCGATTTTGGTCAATTTGGGTTCGCGGGTGACCCGTACCCATGAACATCCCTAATGGTAACTAATAAAGTTTGTAGAAAAAGGAACTTCATTTTGTTTAGAGAAGAAATAACATAAATCTTCATCGAAAAGGGTGTTCGCGGGTCGATTCTAATCGATTTTGGCCATATTTAGGACCCAACCCAATCAAATTTGATCGGTTCAGTTTTCAAAAGAAAAAAAATTGAAACCAACCAAACCCAACCCGTTCATGAACAGTTTGGTTCGGTTTGGATCACCGGGTTACCTATTTAATTTTTTTTAGACACTTAATAATCTGTCAACTCCCAAAATTTCCCATAAATCAATTCTTATTTCAAAGCAACATACTGTCAGTACCTTGGTTCTGATCAAATTTTCCATTATTTTGATTTCAACTACTTAAAGTTTTAAAGTAGAGAACATAACTCAAATGTCTAAAATACAAGGTCCTAAATAGTTAGCTAAGTGCCATAATTTATTTATATAAAACTGTGAATGATCAATTTAAGTCAATAGAGAACTTTTTAATATTGAAAATTATTTCAATTGGTCCAATTTTTGGAAGCAATCGAGAATTTTTTTAATTATTAAAAGTATGTTATTAAAACTTTTATGACATGAATATTGTGTTGGTCCCACATCAACTCAAGAGGAGAGTGAATTGAGTTTTATAAAATAATTAATAATTTAAATCAAACTGAAGAGATAAAAAAGATACAATCAATTTTAACGTGGAAAACTCAATTGGGTAAAAAATCACAACGTCCAAATTAGATAATCAATTTAATGGACAACTCCACTATGATAATTTTGTGTACAAGAGTTCCTAGTTTCATAGTCTACCCGTACACAACAATTATCTCAGTTGGTATCCTTATTTCCCAGCAAAAAGCTCTAGTCTCAATTCACCAAGAATAGAGACAAACTAGTATCCTTGTTTCCCAGCCAGACTGGTATCCTAGTTTCCCAGCCAGAAGTGAGACACCTCAATTCATCAACAACAGAGACAAAACTGGTAATCTAGTTTCTCAACTGCGACCTTTTCTAAAGTCGAGAAGAAGAATACAATAAAATAGTTACCTTTACGCTTCTATTCCTTAAGCAAATAGGTACCTTTAAATCCTGATGGAGAGTTGAAGAATCAGACTTGCCAAATGTTTCTATATAATCTCACAACAATTCTCTCAATGATGCAAACATAAACTCTCTAAAACTCAAATATTATTTAGAATGGAATGCATACATGAACACCAAAATATGTTTCTATTTATACTAATTTAAAGATATGATTTTAACCAATTTTTGAATGCAATCCTAAATATATTCTATCATATTATCCAATGCAATCTTAAAGATATTCTATTATATTATGCAATGCAATCTTAAAAATATTCTATTTTATTTTTGAATACAATCTTAAACATTTACAATACCACACATTTTTTTATTGTCAAATTATTTTTTTAATTTTTAATATATATATATATATATGTATATAAATAATAAAATTTATATTATCATTACGGGTTCAAAGATCGGGTCAACGGATCTGTAAATCTAAATCCGTGACTCAACCCGCACATGAATGGTTTTTGATCGGTTCGGTTTGATTTTGACCTAAATATATAAATGACTCGACCCAAAATGTTCAAATCGATTCGAATCAGTTAGGATTCACGGGTGATCCGTACCCGTGAACACCCCTATTCATCGTCGATATTGTTTTCAAAATTAATAGTTGTGATTTGGATAGAATACATGCATATTATTAGATAAGATATACCTAGTACATGATAAGATATACATCTTAGCTTATCTTGAATAATTGTTATTAGATAAGATATACCTAGTATATGATAAGATATACATCTTAGTTTATTTTGAATAGTTGTTATTAGATAAAATATACCTAGTATATGATAAGATATACATCTTAACTTGTTTTGAATAACTTTTACATAGCTATTAGTTATTTTGTAGTTCCGTTCATGTTGTTCTTTTCTTAATTTATTTTATATTTGGCTCTATATAACCAACCATCCTATTATCAATAAATCAAGTTGTGATCTACAACATTTCCTATATGATATCAGAGACTAGCGATTCAAGGCCTTTTTTTTATCTTATTGCTGCCATGTCTTCTTCACGTATTTTCAAAATCAATGAACCTCGATCCCTATCTTATGTTCATCCCTTAGATAATCTGGGCATCCTCGTCACTACGGTTCTTCTTAAAGGCCAGTCGAACTACGACAATTGGGCAAAACTCATCCGCAACGCCCTCAAAGCCAAGAACAAGCTTGGTTTTATCACCTGCCTCATTACTGCTCCTTAAAATGATGATTCAAATAAAGCTTATGCATGGATTGTATGCAATTATCTCACTAACAGTTGGATTCATAACACTATTGACCCTCAACTCCAACCCTTCATCAAATGTTTTGACATAGCCCAAGACCTTTGGGACGATCTCAAGGAGCATTTTTCGGTGGGAAATGTTCCCCATCTATTTCAACTAAAGTCCAGTATGTCTACCCTTCGTCAACATGAATCCTCCATTACTGACTATTACACCAAGTTACGCACCATTTGGGACGAACTAGAGTCCAGTAGTACTCTCTGTCCATGCTCTACCGGTGCATCTTGTGAATGTGCCAAATCTGTGGCTAAAGAAACAGAAAATGATCACGTTTATTCCTTTCTGATGGGACTTGGATCACTCTACCTATGGTAACCTCTGCACTCAGATTCTGAACACTACACCTCTCCCTTCCATGAAACGTGTTTTTGCGATCATCACAAACGAAGAGACTCATAAGATGACCGTCTCCTCTCATGATGCTCCAATTGATTCTCTAGGTTATGTCGTTCAGACTCATCCTGCGACCATCAAAGCCAAAGATGCCATCGATACCTCCAAACCTAGGGACATTTACTCTTATTGTGGCAAATGTTATCACGACGTTTCTAGGTTGTTGCTCATGCCACTACACCAACTCCTCACGTGGCTTCATCATCCTCCACACCAGCGCCACTTCCTGATCTCACACGCGAGATGATCCAACGTATCTTGACTCTTGCTGGCCAATTCAAGCCCATCTCTGAACCTTTGTCCGATAATCCATTGTCATTATCTTGGCTTGTTGACAGCGACACTTCCCAACACATGACAGGAGATCTCCGTTTCCTTACGGATCTTCGTCATATTTCCCCTTATACCATTGGATTACCTAACGGTATCCAAACTCAGGCAATGCATCAAGGCACAATTAGTCAGTTACTCTTAGTTCCTTTTTAGTGCTCTCAGATGTGCTTTATGTGCCCTCGCTCACTTGCAATTTGATCTCTGTCTCCCAACTACTTCTGGTTCAGACTTGCCTTGTTCTATTTATGAATCGCTTCTATTTTTTGCAGGACCACAAGCTGAGGACGGCGATTGGACTAGCTGATGAAATAGAAGGGGTGTATGTGCTCAGGTGATCTTCCTTTCATGCAAATAATGCTCAGCAAACAATCTCCTCGGAGTTATGGCATCGACGGCTGGGTCATCTTCTTCCCATTATTTATCTTTGTTACCTTTTATTTCCAAAAAGACTGGAGATTGTGATAGTCATTCACGGGCTAAACAATCTCGTCGTTCATTTTCTTTAAATAAAAAGAGCAGTACCCACCCATTTGATTTATTACATTATGATTTATAGGATCCTTATGGCTTAGTCTCTTACTCAGGTGCACAATATTTTTTTACCATCCTTGATGATCACACAAGACATATATGGGTTTATTTACTATCCTATAAAAGCCATTGTTACTCATCCTTTTGTGATTTCTTGGCTATGATTCGTACCCAGTTTAATGCGAGTGTTAAATAGGTCCAAAGTGATAACGGTATGGAATTCATCTCCTCATCCATGATTCGCTTGTTTGCTGATCATGGCATTCTACACTGTCAATCACGTACTTATACTCCTCAGCAGAACGATCGTGTGGAGCACCGTCATCGTCACATCCTCAACGTTGTTGGGGCCATCAGTTTTGATGGCTCATTACCTCTTATATATTGGAGTGATTGCATTTTGACCACTGTCCATGTTATCAATCGCACACCTACCACCCTCCTTGGTGGAATTTGTCCCAACCAAGCTCTTTATGGATATACACCTACATATGACCACCTTCGTGTCATTGGTTGTCTTTGTTACTCTTCAGTTCTTCCCAAACCGCTGGATAAGTTTGATGCTCGTTCTCAATGCTGCATTCTACTTGGTTATCCCACTACTAAGAAAGGTTGGAAGGTTTTGGACTTAGCTACTTCTCAAGTCTTTGTTTCTCGGGATGTAGTCTTCTATGAAGATACTTTCCCTTTTAAAGATTGTGTCTCTCCATCAACCCGTACTCCTTCTTTACAACTACCTTCATCCATACGTATAATAGATGATCACATGCTAGCACTCCCAAATGACACATATGTTCCTTCTCCACCTACCTCACCAAAGTCTAACGACAGGGGGAGTTCCCTTGCTCCATCATCTGTGATTCCACTTACTCCCCAGGAAAGGCGCATAGTTCGCCCTCCATCTCTTCTTCACGTCATTGCTATACGACACCTACACCCTCTTCTTCTTCATCACCCTCCTTCGTTGCCTAAGGTAAGCAATATCCTATCACTCACTTTCTCTTTAATGACAGGTTCTTCACCTCACATCGTTCCTTTCTTGTTGCGGTTACTACTGGCCGTGAATCACGCTCTTTCAAATAGGTAGTTCACGATCCACTTTGGTGTAAGGCCATGCAATTGGAGATTGATGCCTTGGAAGCCAATCAAACTTGGGTTGTTCAACAATTACCTCTCACAAAAAAGGCAATTCCTTGCAAGTGGGTTTTTCGGATAAAATACAAATCTGATGGATTTGTAGAGCGTTACAAGGCTCGCCTTGTTGTTGCTGGTAATAATCAAGTGGAAGGCGAAGATTTCATAGAAACCTTCACTTTTGTCACCAAAATGTCTAGCGTCCGCACATTTCTTGCAGTTGCGATTGACAAATGATGGAATTTACACCAGCTGGATGTCCAAAATGCCTTCCTCCACGATGAACTGGATGAAGAAGACTATATGCGACTTCCTCCTTGTTTCTCTTCTCCTTTTCCCGGGACTGCTTGCAAGTTGCAAAAATTCCTTTACGATTTGAAATAGTCCCGACGTAATTGGTTTGTTAAACTTCGCCAATCTCTTCTCTTATTTGGTTTTATCCAATCAAGATGTAACCACACCTTGTTTACATACTGTCATGGCACTCAGTTTGTTGCAATTTTAGTGTATGTCAATGACATCATCCTAGTTGGGAATGATCCTTCTCTTTGTGACACTGTCAAGATTCATCTTCATAAATGGTTTTAAATCAAGGATTTGGGAAAGCTCAAGTATTTTCTTGGCATTGAGCTGGCTCGCAACTCTATTGGTCTCTTTCTTAATCAGCGCAAGTTGGCATTAGATATCCTCCAGGAATGTGGACTTCTCTAGTTGTAACAAATATGGTTGCACCAAAGTTTATTGCAAGAAATTAGCTTTTAGGAAATAATTATGATTCAGACTATTATAGTAAATATCGTTAAAGAATATTTTGTTTTAATTTGTATTAGTCTATTTTAGAATATTATGTTAATAATATTAAATGAATCAATGCAACTTTACTACTTTCAAAAATTTGATAATATTGTGTTAGTTGTTGTAAATAGTCATTATCATCTTTGAATGTCTAGAGCACTGACAAATTCATCCTCGAAAGATGAAAATTCAAAATTTAGTCCCCGAAAATGAAAAAAGTGCAACAAATTCATTCATCTGTTATCGTTAATGAAAAAGTCTATGTGGCACAGAGGGACGAAAGTGTCACAAAAATGATTACCAACATGGATGCTGAATAGATTGAACCAAAATGTTAGTAAATTTCCATTAGACCAAAATGTCAGTAAGTTTCCATTGGACAAAAATATCTTATGATACTATTATGTTCCAACAATGTGCCAGTGATCTAAGAAAAAAACAAATAGTTGTAGCAAATTTGCAATGCATGTAAATGGATATACTAAAATTTGAATTTTCATCTCTCAAAACAGATTTGTCAGCGCTCTACACATTCAGGGACAAAAATGACTATTTATCGTAAATTGCATTTTACCCTTAAATGAAACAAAATTTGGGATATATGAAAATTTACTTACGTTTTGGTCAAATGGAAATTTACTGACACTTTGATCCAATCTATTTTGCAGTCATGTTGACAATCAGTTCATGACATTTTCGTTCCTTTATGCCATGACATGGATGCTGAATAGATTGAACCAAAATGTTAGTAAATTTCCATTGGACCAAAATGTCAGTAAATTTCCATTGGACAAAAATATCTTATGATACTATTATGTTCCAACAATGTGCTAGTGATCTAAGAAAAAAATAAATAGTTGTAGCAAATTTGCAATGCATGTAAATGGATATACTAAAATTTGAATTTTCATCTCTCAAAACAGATTTGTCAGCGCTCTACACATTCAGGGACAAAAATGACTATTTATCGTAAATTGCATTTTACCCTTAAATGAAACGAAATTTGGGATATATGAAAATTTAATTTTATGTTTTGGTCAAATGGAAATTTACTGACACTTTGATCCAATCTATTTTGCAGTCATGTTGACAATCAGTTCATGACATTTTCGTTCCTTTATGCCATGTAGGCTCTTTCATTAACGATAACATATAGAAGTTAACGAATGAATATATTTGTCTGTAATTTTTTCACTTTTGAGTATTAAAATTTGAATTTTCATTTTTCAGGGACGAATTTGTCAAGTCTCTACACATTCAGGAACGAAAATGATTATTTACCCTATTGTGTTAATTATATTGGATATTTGGATGAATCGTGATATAAAATAGTAGTTCTGAAAAAAAAGATTAAATATAAATGGGTAACCCGTTGGCCCGAACAGAACCAAACGTTCATGAACGGGTTGATTGGGTTGGATTTAAAAAAAAAAATTTAGAAAACTGAACTAAACTGATCAAATTTAATTGGGTTAGATCTAAATTTGGTCAAAATCGATTTTAACCAACCCGAAAATATCCTTAGTTACCATGGGTCAAAAGACAGTTTTAATTTGGACTTTATTATTCACTTTACTCATCTATAAATTAAGAATATCAAGCTAGCTAGGTATACCAGCTACCCTCTCTTCTTGCATTTCAAAGATATCTCTGCATCCGTACAATATTTTGGCTGCTTTTCAACAAATATCAGATACATGTACGTTCAAATTTAAATCAATCTTCATCTGGTTTCATTCGATGAATATTCTCGCTCTGTTTGATACTTCGGTATGATATTTAGCATGAATTAAATGGAGCACAATCTGTATATGCATATATGATATGTGTTTAAAGATGAACAGATGTTGTGTTGGTTTCTCAAGAGGATGATTATGGATTATCTCTGATATGTTATCTTAATTCTTGGTGTCGCAGATATACAGGAGTCAGAGGTATTAGCTGCAGATATTAGTAGAATCATAAATCTCAAGGAAAAACAGTTGAAGCATATCTATCCTTCTGCAAAGGTAGAAAATCTCTTGACATATCTTGTTACTGCTGCCTTTAAATGTTAACAGTGATTGTTTTGTCCTGATTCGTAAAGGTAGAGCTAATGCAGCTATTAATTAATAAGGTAATACGAGAGTCTAATTAAGTTACTTGAATATGTTGCATGAATTATTATAATTTTTTTGTATTATTTTTTGTGTTTATGGATAAAACAAAATTAGTTAGGATTTTTTTTTTCCGGGATGATTGATAGGAGGCATTAGGCAATTTTAGGTACGTAGTTAAAAGGGGAAAACATAATTAATAGAGAGGCTAAGTTCAAAATCTGTTTTTTTAAGAATACTTGAAAAACAAAAGAGATGGAGCTAGTTCAAACTATTCTAATGCAGATCCTATATAGTAATTTAAGATGGGGCTAGTTGAAGCTCCTGTTACCTTCTTGGTTCACTCATGTTTCTAAGCTCTAACTTCGGCTTTGAGTTAGGTAGTTATTGTAATCATTCAATAATAATATATCATCTTGTTCGAATAACTTGCTTCAGAGTTCCCTGTTTTCGTACTTCTATTCAAAGAATGCATTACTTAATAAGGTCCAAAGAAAGCAAGATTGATAACTCATGTGAGTGCAAGCATAACCCAAGGGAACTATAGCCTGTAGGCTGTGTTTGTTTGAAGATAATATAATATTATTTCTGGTTTCCCAAGAATCTTATGCCTAAGGCTTGATTATAAAATTGAAGAAAAAAATAATGAAAGTGAGGGAGAAGTAGTTACTCTAGAAAGTAATTTCTATTTTCATGAAAATATAAGATATTTGCCTTTCACGTGATAATCAAAAACAAAATAAAAGTGAGAAGGTTTTATATTCACAAGAATCGAATATTATTGGAGAAAATATTGAAAGATAATAACAATCTTTTATTTGCAGGTTGCATTGTTATGAACTGTTATATTCTATTCAAAATAAAGCTATAACTAATTAATAGAAGATAATAATCCATGACAACGAAACTGTTATTATTTTCAAATATTTTCTTCAATAAATATTTTTTCGAAATTTGTAGGAAAAATATCCCGAAAATTCTTTATCATACCTTCAAAAAATGTCTTCCTAGCAAGAATCCACAATATATGTTCAAGTCAAGCACAAAAAGTAGCGTATTCACATTGTACCTGGAATGTATTGAATCTATATAAAGTATAAAAGATTAGGTATATTATTGGGTTCGATGCATGACTAGGCGTGACTTAGGTACAACTTGACCAATTCCGGATGAGGTTTTGACAATCTCTGTCTGTCTTATTTTCTTTGCAAAAATGAATTTTAGATACCAAATGTTATTCAATGCTTCAAGAAAGAGATGGAAAAAAAGGAGAAAAAGTATAAATCTAATATATAATGGAAAGTGAGAAATAAAAAAAATAATGAAAAATAATGAAGTGTCTAAAAGTATACTCTTTAGTCTTTTCTTTGAGTTTATTATTATCGTCCACTAAACTTTTCGTTCACTTGCCTTTTATATATATGTATTCTTCATTTATCTTTGCTTTGCTATTATTTGCTTGTCTGCATTCTGTCTTCAAATGGTCTAGCTCGTTCCAACAAATAAAATATAATTATTCAAATTTGTTTCAATTCAATTTTTAAAGTTTTATTTCTTTCATTACTTTGTTTTTTCGTACAAAAAAATAAAATAAAGGTACGTACCTTTCGTTCCAATGGAAATTGTGAGGTGGGTGTCCCTCATTGCCTGGCTTCGTCCGCGTAATTGTCATAGTAAAAACTACACCACTCCACCAATTAAATTAATAGTCTTTTTTTTATAATTAATTAATAATATGTAGATACACATATACACGCTAGATAATTTTTTATTTATTGCCAAATACTTTCCAATAACAGAAATAAATATTTGTGGATGTGGACATAATTTTTGAGATACTTTCCAAAACTACTGTTTTATATATTAAACTCTTTTCTTTAATGCAAATATGAATTTGTGCTTTTTGTTTTTTACGAATGCTTCTTCCATAGTTCATTGCTGCACGCGTTGTTGCATTACTATCAGTTGGTAGTGGTGGCCATTTACACACCACATCGAAAATAATGCCATGAATTGTGACTCACCAAATATAGGTGTAGGACGTGTGTGTTGGGTAAGTAGGTGTCTTGGAATTATTATAAGTTAGGTCCCGGGAGTTTCTTTGCATTTGATCGATTTGTAGTGTTTCTACATGAAAAGGGTGAGTTCTCCTAATTTACCATACCTTCCCTTTTGATTTTACTATCCAAAAACAATCATGAGATATTCTTTATTTTTTGTAAGTTGCCATTCATAGAATTAAAATTACCTTGTTTAGCTAAGATAGAAATTAAAAATATTAAATTTTATATTTATATTTATATAGTATCCACAGCCAAGTTTAATTTGAAAAAAAAATGGAAGAGAGAAATAAAAAAATAGAAAAGATCAATTATTATAAAATACTTAATTAATTGTTTTGAAAACAACCTATTGTTTTTTTATATGAAAATCAATTATATTTATGAAGACAGATTATATTTTTGCTATATTAAAATCTTGCCTATTGAGAAAATTAGAAGTATGAGATTTGCAATTATTTTTCTGTCTTCTCCTCAATTTTACACGACCAAACATATAAGAGAATCTTTATCTCTCTCTCTTTTTTTTTGTTAATTATCTCTCTCCTATTTTTCTCTATTAATGTAATGTTTAGAATAAAGAATAATTGCCCACTAAGATTAATATAATTATAGTAATATAGGAATTTTTTGTAAAGAAAAACGAATATATGAATTTTTTGATTCTGATTTTTTTTTTTTAAAAAATCAAGGGACGTGCCGTACACCACATTCGAAGAACTTTCCTCCTCTTTGTAATTTCAGCAGCATTGCCTCATAGTTTACAAGACAATGCTTATTATTTATTTATTTTATGTTAAACGTCGACACCATCGTGTGAACCAATTCCATTGCCACAGTTTTCTGCATCTAGCTGATTGCTATCACTTTCTTATCAGGTGTTTTATGTTGTTTTAATATGTTGATTCGGTTCATGTTCATATTTTTGATTCATTTCCTTAGTCCAAATTATATTTATTGATGCAACTCTCTTCAAGATTCACCACGTACGCACCACGCCATGGCCACGTTGCGTTGCATTTTCATGCATTCTCTTTGGGCTTGCCACGCTACCTTTGCAACTTTACCAGCTTGCATTCACTGGTTTTTTCTTCCTTTTCATTATTAATTATTTCAAATTTCAATCCTTGTCATCTCACCAATACAATTTGTTGTCCCTTTTTTATTTGTCAAAACCTTTATCTTTTGTTTGGCTGAAAAAAACAAAAAGAAAAAGTAAAAGACAGAAAGAAAGAATTTAATAGATAAATAGTTACAGTATTACATCTCTATTCATCTCCCTTTTTTTTCACATTGATGATAAAACATACGTATAATTACTTAATTAGTTTGGTATTGTTCTTTTCTCTGTAAAAAAAGTTTAGTATTGCTCTTTCAATTAAAATTTTAGTTTAATTCGATAATTCGCATGATAAATATTTGTATATACAGATTATCGAATTGAAACTTTATCTCTTTTTTTCACATATTTTTCTCCTGTTCAATAAGGAGTTCTTTGCTTCTTTTTATTCATTCATGTGTCTCACTTTTCTTTTTATTCAGTGCACCACAAGATAAGCAATTAACTATAGTATTTTTGAAGAGTGAGAATTATTCTTTGTTGACAAATGTCAAATAGTATCTAGTGTGGTAGGACATTGATCAGTAGCTAAAAGGAAAAATGAGTTGCTCTTATCTATTTTACAATCTTTCATAATTTCACAATAAACTTTTAACTTTTTAATTCCTTAACTAATATATTTTTCTAATAAAAAAAGTTTTTTTATCTTTAATATAATTTTTAAAAATAAATTTTATTTTATTTAATATTACTATCTCTAAAATATGTTTTATTTAATTGTGATGTTGATTTTAGTAATTCTTTCTTTTTTTAGTATCAAATTATAATAAAAATAAGTTAAGAAAAAATAATTTTTAATTAAAATTACTACAATTAAATATATATAATTAACTAATTTTTTTATGTGATATTTTTTTTCTTTTTTATATTTGAGATAGTCCACTGATTAACCAGACTAACAGAATATTAAAAAAGGTTAACAAGACTTTTTTTTTTCCTGAATAAAAGGTTAACAAGAGTCTTATTTATTTCGTATCCTTTAAGCCTATGTTTGGAGTAAGAAAAAGAGAGTGAAAAGGAAAAAAATTTAAAATTTGAATTAAAAGAAAAATGGAAGGAAAGAAAAATTTAAAATTTTATTTTTATAAATTAATTTTTTATTATTTATTTTCTCTTAATTTAAATAAAAAAATTATATTGTTATTCATATTTTTTTTCTTTCCTTCCCGTCAAACATAGCATAAATGTTCTGATTTGTGTCGACTGAAGAAAAAAAACCCTGAAGGAAACAAACTCAAACTCAATCAACGCGCAAGCGCAAGACTGGTTGGGTTGTCTTCGTTGCTCAAATCACGTTGCATGTGGGACAGTTGTCTCTTCAATCTTCATAGAAGTGTCAAGAAAGCAACTTGAAAGCAATTACTAATATAAAATTATAAATAATAATACATTATTATGAAAAAGAAAACATAGAAATTAGATTTCCAGCTCAAAGAAGTAACCACCCACGTTGCATTGCCTTTGCACACACGGTTACGTAAATGGGAAGCCACTCACCGCTTAATCCTTGATTAAAGCGTAAAAGCAAATTAAAGATATCTTAATAATAAAACGCTGCGTATTTTACGCACTGAAACTGAACGTTGAGAAAGGAAATAACTATTATATCTACGTTATAGTAGTTTGTTGCAGGTGGTGGTGGTGGTAATGTTAAACGTTAAATGCAATTTAGTACTTACTAAGTTAATTATGCTTAATTTTTTTGTGTTAACTTTATTCTTTTCTGAACTATGTAGGTTTTCAAGATTCCCCTCGTCAGAAACCCAATTCAGAAGGCAAAGGAAGTTACTGTGTATTTTTCAGGTAAGTCACTGCTCATGCTTTCGGTTCTGACTATAAAGACCAATTTTTCTGTGGTCAAAAGGTCAAATCAATTGTACTCTATCCCCGTCGGTCAAATTCAATGTTGACAAGGGGTAAAAGAGGGATTTCACTTTCTAGGGTTTTTCACTTTATCCAACAGCGTGGTAATACTGTAAAAGTAGTAGCAGTTTGTGAGATTCTGATTTTTGTTTATTTCTAAGAAAAAAGATGATTAAAATTTGAAAAACCGTGTGAGAAGAGAAAAGAACATTAATCGATAGAGCAATTGACCCGTGAACTGAAAGGTAAGGTAAAGAGATAGTGCGTTTGAATTTTTGAACGATAGATAATAACACCATCATTATCTCTCTGAAAAAGCTTCCTTACGCTGTGGCTGTGAAATCCAGAAGATTCAGAAAACTGATTATTACTCTTTACACTGATGATAAACGGAGATTGAGTTTTTTTTTTTTTTTCTGCTTTTTTTGTTTGTTTGTTATGATCTGTTTGGTTGAGGAAAAGAGAGAAGAAGTGGTTTGGTTTGGTCGGTGAGAGTGGAATTTAGGTAGTAGTGTTTGTTTGGTGGTTGTTGTGTTATGATTTTCGTGCGAAGAAGCTAAGAAGTGACGGTGCCATCTCTCCTGCGACAGTTTTTTTATTTTCTTTGCTTTCAGGAACGATGAGTAGTTTCCTGAACGGTTCTTCGCCGCCTGCGTGGAACGCGGCGGAGAGTGACATAGAGGCCGGTACCTCGGCTCGCCGCTCCGATGACCTCGACGGCGGCGATTTCTCCGATCCCTTTGACATTGCCAGGACCAAGAACGCTTCGGTTGAACGCCTCAGGCGCTGGAGAGTACGTTTTATCTTCTAATTCTTACTCTCTGATGTTCTTTTTATTATTGTATTATTGTATTTTTTTTATTTGTACTTTAGTTTTTACTTCATTATGTTTCTCTATATATTGAATATTTGAATTGTTTGCACTCTCATTTCACTGATTGATGCTGTAATATCTGTTTACTTTGATTTAGGGGTTTCTAGAGTGGATATTCGTGGTGTTTACAATTGACTAGTTTAGTAGGGTTTTTTGTGTGGTAGACAAATTTTTGGGAAATTAGGTGGTTGTAGATTAAGGCTTGTGGAGGATTCGAGAATGTTATACTTAACTGTGGAATAGTGTGGTTATGTCTGAATGATGTTTCTAGATGTATTCTACGAAATAGTATTGGTAGTTAGGGTTAGACTTGGGCCTGTAAGTTTAATAAATGTTATTATGGTGGAAGAGAATTTTGAGTGAAGGATTGAGTTATGAGTTGGCATTCATTCCATGTTTTATCACAACAATGGAGGTATCAAGAAGAAAAAAGGGAGAAGTGATTCACATAGTTGCTTTAACTGGGTTGTGGTTGATGATGAAACAATGAACTGGATGAACCCACTTTTCAATGGAAAATGAGGTGAATGCATCAACTAGTAAGCTCCATTAAAATCAATGTTGCTGCATCAGTATGTTTGTTTTTCTTAGCGTTCAAGAATAATGTGCTCGCCTCACCTTGTTAATTTCTTCCACTTGTAGTGAACATGATAAAATCCTGAGTCGATAAATATTGATTTAATGTACTTTTGATCTGAAATAGAAGTCTTTCCAAAGTTCTCATTTCAAAAAGAGCTGTTTTCTTCAGTGGACAATCTAGGTTAATAGAAGACTCAAATCAAGATTGATTATGGCTTATAGATTTGGATTTGGGCACTAAAATCTGAATGGGTTGCTGAGTTTCAATATGTTATTTGTGCAAAGTATGAATGGATAGAATGAGACAATGAGTATTAATCACTGTTATGAAACTCGAACCGGTCATTGACTTGGTCGGGGTATTGAATCACTGGGTTAGGGGTCTACCCATAGATTAAAAAAGCGGCGCTATAGCGCGCTATCACGCATCATTCGCGGGTTGTAGCACCCAGCCGCTACTTCCGTGCCGCAACGCGACGGTTTCCAGTAGCGGTCGGTAGCGGCCGGTGGCGGCGGTGCGGTTGGGTAGCTCTTGCGGCGCTATCGCGCTGCTCCACCAAAACGCAGTCCTTCACGCTTCCGTTACGACGAAACGGCACCACACGAGGCTCAATCCTCGCAATCCTCTGCAACCCAAGGGTGACCGTCATTGAAGGACTGGGAGCAAGCTTCACACCTTCCACAACGGCAACTACACCGTCGACTCCTTCTTCAACAGTGCCAACTCCTCGCCGTTCATGTCCTTCGACGTCGCACTCCCCTGTGCCATGGACTTCGGCAAAGCCTCACCGCTGGCATCCTCCTCCTTCGACGTCGTACTCCTCCTCTGACAGGCATAGCAGCTGCAGCTGCAGTGCTGCAGTACAGAAAGCGAAAATGGAGAAGGGGGCGCAAGTTCGTAGGTTATATAATTAGGTTACGTTAATTTGGGTTAAAGGTACCCTTTTGCTACCTGTACCCCCTTTTTGCTTTTTTTACTCCTTCTTGATCATTTTTTTTAATTAAAAATTGAACTTGTGTTATACTTTTCATCCCTCATTTCCTCTTATTTTGGGTGATTTCTTATCTTATAGCATTTATATATGTGGTATAATTTATTATAAGTAATTTTATGCACTTCACAGTAGCGGCGTTACCGCTTTAGCGTTTTTGGGGTCAGCCGCTACCGGCCGCTACCCGCTATTTAAAACTATGGGTCTACCTAGTGAGTCACTAATTGACACGATGAACCGATGTACATGATAATAAAATTATAGTATTATTAATATATTATATATAATTATATTTATGTTTGTATCTAATATAACAAATTAATAAGTTGTCTTGATGGTTATATATGCTCCTACAAACTCGAAGGTATCATGTTTGAATCCATCCTCTAATGCATTTTGGTGTTATTTCTATATGCTTTTGGTAATTAAATTAACTTATTGTACATAAATTATTTTAAAAAATGAATTGTATACATAAAAGATGTCTTAGTTTGCCTGACGTGTTGCGGCCCCTCCATAGGGGAACATGTGAAAGAGGAAACATGTTGCTTTGTTGTTGCAGCTCAGCCTAGGAGAACGTGAAAGAGAGAGGAAGACGTCTCATCTTTTCAGAGAGAGAGATGAAGATGCATTGGTCACTTGGTCCGGTTCGAGTCAACATCAGGTTACTACAAGTCAAAGACGGTTTGATGATGTGTCAGCAAGTGGATTGCTAAACGATCCAACAATAGTCTTGACTCAGCTATGTGCTTGGTTCCCGGTCCAACGGGTCGAACCGGGGGGGTTGGGCCGAGCCGAGCGGAGTTTAATAACACTGGTGTTAATGAACGAAAAGTTAGGAAAACTTATATATTTAAAACGCGAGACTTGAGTTTTATCCATTTAGAGTAAGTTTGTGATAAGCAACCAAACACCTTAAAAGTTAGCTATTAATGGGGGAGAGCCATCAACCATATCAATTGATAAGCACCCAATCGCTTGGGCAACCAACCCTTAAAATCTAGATGTTAAGGGGGAGAACTAAGCACCTAAGAGCATCTTTAGTGCCAGATTTTGAGCTAGGATCTTGAGCTCAAGATCTGATCTTCACTAGATCTCCCAATAAAGGAGGTGAACAAATCTCCAACATGGAGAATGAGTTCTTGTAGAAGAACCCTGAAAATCTGCACAGTGTTCAAAACAGAATAATTTTTTTACTTCTCTCTCTCCCTAAGATCTCAAAATGAGATCTACCACTAAAGAAAAAAATGGAAGAGATCTTGAGAGATCTTCAATCCTACGTGACACTATGGGGTCCACCAAAAAATGTTTTAAGATCCCAATTTGGGATCTACCTCTAAATATGCTCTAAGTACTACACCGAACATCCCATATCACTCAATGTGGGACTTAGGTACCCCATAATACCCAAGTCCCTATCAATTTGTTTTGCAGATTAAAAGTTTATTTATGAGTATGTGAACTTGGAAATGTAATATTCCCATGTTATGAGTTTTGAAAAATTATTCTTTGGTATCATTCATTCCCAAAAAAGTAGTATTAGTGTATCACCATGTTTAATTTTATTTTCATTCCCATGATGATGGGTGGGAAAGTTATATTCCCATTAGAATGTGTGAAGTTATTTTCCAACCTAATTATAAATTATTACTTTCACATTTTTTATTTCAATCATTTTAAGATGTAAAAATATTCCTAGGAATATTAAAATCTAACCAAATGTATTTTTTAAATATATCCAAGAATAATACCTTGGAATGTGATTCCTGGGAATGCAAATGATACCTCGTAACAAACATCCCCTTAGTCTTGCAAAAAGGCACGAATGGACACACGTATATAAACTTCTGTTTCCAAAATTTGTTGTAAACTCGAATGATAGCATTTTCTCAAACATTACATTTCATTTGTAGTTTCATTTAGTTTTTCTGCACTATGAATGGTGTTTTGTTATTTACTGTCTTATGTAAAGACCAATTGCTAGCATCATTTGACTATTCTACGTTTTGCTATTTTTGAGTCTGTATGTATATATTTCTGTTACACATAAGAACTCCCTTTTTTATTGTTATTGTTATTATTTCCTAGCAAGCGGCGCTTGTTCTTAATGCTTCTCGTCGATTTCGTTATACCTTGGACTTGAAAAAAGAAGAAGAGAAGAAGCAAATATTGAGAAAGATTAGAGCACATGCACAAGCCATTAGGGTACGGTTCCTTCAATTGGACTTTCTTTATTATGCTTATGCTAGACTTGCTAGGTATTTGAAGTGTTCTAATTGTTCATTTTGCTTTATTAGGCAGCTTATCTTTTCAAAGCAGCTGGTGGGGGGCCAGGGAGTGGTGAGTAATTGATTTATGTTCATATTTTTATTTGCTTATTTTGGTATCCTTTTTAATTTGGTTTAATTAAGAATCTGTCATTCTCATAAGATTGCACATGACTCATGAGGAAATATGTGGCACATAGTGTTCATTGTCTTGTTAATAAGTTGCACCAAAATATATGTTTGCATTTATGACAATCTTGTTTGATGGGTTCTTTTTCTTTTTTTTTTTCCCTGCATTAAATACCTAAACTTGAATATGCTTTTTGGTAGTGATTTTTGGTGTTCCATGGATCTTTATTTAAATGACTTAACCTGTGTCTTGGCAAAGTTTACTAATAAGGGCTCGACAATTTTTTTTAATATAAATATTAATTGGTAATGCATTAAATTGTTAGAACCTATTAAACCTCCTCCGGTCCCAACTGCTGGTGAATTTCCAATTGGACAAGAGCAACTTGCTTCAATTTCAAGGGAGCATGACACTACTGCTCTGCAACAATATGGAGGGGTATGTTTGTCAATAATATATTCTCTTAACTTGGTAATGGTATTGTTCAGTGTCATAATTTTCAAGTGTTGCTTTTGAATCATTATCAGGTTGTAGGACTATCAAATTTGTTGAAAACCAGTCCAGAGAAGGGTATTCATGGTGATGATGCTGACTTACTAAAACGAAGGAATGCATTTGGTTCCAACAATTATCCTCGGAAGAAAGGAAGAAGTTTTCTGGTAATTTTAGTCACTAAGAGCTTAATGATTATACGGTATATAAGTTTCTTCTTTGTGATTGGGGGATATTGTAGTGACCTTTCGGTTTTTCATATCTTTTACAGATGTTTATGTGGGATGCCTGCAAGGACCTGACCTTGGTTATTTTAATGGTAGCTGCAGCGGCTTCATTGGCACTTGGGATAAAATCTGAGGTGAGGTTTGCTGGGAAAGTTATGATTTAATTCTTTGTACTTGGTTGAGAGTATTGTTGACAGTGGACTTCTCTCACACTTACAAATACTATTCTCCAAATTTTTCCATTGTTCTTTACTTTTTCCATTTGTATAAAATTATTAATCCTCAAGCCTTACACCTACTCTTTTTCGTATTCTTGTATTTATTTGATAGCAGCCTTCAATCTTTTAATCTATTTAAAATTTAGCATACAATGCTTGTGCTGGAAATATTTATTACTAGGTTACCTGCACACACACACACACATATAGGTTGATCTGAACCATGCATGTTATCATTTGAATCCATTCTGTCAAGTGGAAGGAAATCTTTCAATTTGTGAGTCTTGTTTCTTGAACTTAATTTGGTTCTAATTATGTTCAATTAACTCATATCTAAGAGTTTCCAGACTTGATGACTTTTTTTTATAATGTATATGCTGCATTCTTTTGAATGTTATCTTGTACCATCAATTAATTTATTTGTTCCTTTGCCCTATTATGCTCTTTATGTTTGGTCGTTCTCTTGATAATCTAGGATTAATCGTATATTTTTGTGAATGTTGAGATTTTTATTTTCATTCAGTTTGACAATAATTTTGTTGCAGGGTATCGAGGAAGGATGGTATGATGGGGGAAGCATTGCTTTTGCAGTTATTCTTGTTATTGTTGTTACAGGTATTATATTGGCTTTGTAAGGTATATAGTGCATAGTGTTAGTTTACTTGGTCTTTGACTCTGTTTTTGCAATTTCCTCTTTGATAAATCTTTGGTGTAATCTAAGTTCATGATCCACACTGTCCACTCAGTCTTTTACTGTAGACATTATTATAATAATGGTGTCTAATAATTTCTCCTTTGAAGGAGCTGTTACCCTTTCTCTTTTCTCCCTGTTTTGTAGCTATAAGTGATTATAAGCAGTCTCTTCAGTTCCGAGACCTAAATGAAGAGAAGAGAAATATACACCTGGAGGTTTGTGTTTTTTTAAGTTAAACTTGATTGTTGTATTACAATTTATTTTAGTATTTTTAACCTTATATTTGGATTTGTGCATGAGAAGGTTGTTAGAGGTGGTAGAAGGGTTGAGATCTCCATATATGATATTGTTGTTGGGGATGTTATACCCCTTAATATTGGTAACCAGGTAATTGATTTTTTTTCTATTATTGTTTTTTCTTATCTTACTTGACTGCATTTTCTATTTGTTATTAAGTTCTTTTCTACTCTTTCTAGGTCCCTGCTGATGGAATTCTGATCGCTGGCCACTCTCTTGCAATTGATGAATCAAGTATGACTGG
>PYAF01001154.1:524425-538017 GCA_007407185.1 Glycine tomentella | reverse complement strand
TTTTGTATTCAAAATTTATTTTTTAAATGTTAATAAATATATTTTTTGTTTACATAAAAATATTTTGAAAATGCAGTCCAATTAATAAATATTGAAATAAATATATAAAATATTTAATAAATATTTCCAATTTATATATATATATATATATATATATATATATATCAATCAAAGAAATTTAAATATTGACTACAAATGATAAAATGTTTAAGTTATTCTATATATATATATATTGTTGTTTAAGTGATATAAAATAAGAATTTTATTACAATCAAATATATTAAGTAACATATATTTGAAGATAAAGTATTCGGTCACAAATATTTGGAATTTTTTTTTGGAGATTGAGATTTTTTATATCAACTACTAAGGTGCCATTTTAGATATTAGCTATGCATGAACCCGTTATAGTAAACTTAGTGGTGGAAGGTTTGAATGGTATGCATGGAATTATACGTTCTAACCTTAATGTCATTGTGCATTACACACTAAAAAAATATTAGCTATGTATATTAGCACATTCCATGTGGGATTACATTTAAGTATATGTTTGAAATCCTATCGCCTATCCACATTAACACAAAAGCAACAAAGCGTAGCATAAGATGAACGTGTGTTTCTTCATACTAGTACACGAGTCTAAACACGTGGCAAGAAGGTACATATATGAGACCACGTTTCATGCGCACACTCTAAGTTTGAGACGAACTTTATATTTGAAAAACAAAATTAAAAAAATAAAGTGACATAAAATATAGGCACTCAAGATTCAAAGTGAGGTGTAAAAAAATCTTCACAAACCCATCAAAAGCTCTTCAAAGAATATGTTTGGATTTGTGTCACCTATCCACGTTAACACAAAAGCGACATTGAGTAGCATAAGATATGAATGCATGTTCTTCATACATGGACATGAGTCTAAACACGTGGCAAGAAGATACATATATGGGACCACATTTCATGCATATAATCTAAGTTTGAGATGAACTTTACATTTGTACAATGAAATTTTAAAAAAAAAAGAATAACGTAAAATATAGGCGGAAGATTCAAAGTGAGGTGTAAAAAATCTACACAAACTCATCAAAAGCTCTCCTATGTATATGTTTGGAATCGTGTCACCTATTCACGTTAACACAAAAAACAACATAGAGTAGCATTAGATGAATGCGCGTTTCTTCATACATGGACACGAGTCTAAACACATGTCAAGAAGATACATATATAGGACCACGTTTCAGGTGTACACTCTAAGTTTGAAACGACCTTCATATTTGCACAACAAAGTAAAAAAAATGTAATGTAAAATATAAACACAATTAAGTGTAAAAAAATGTACACAAACTCATAAAATGTTCTCCCAAATAGATTTTCTGAAACTTCTTATCTCATACTTGAAGATAAACTAATTGTTTTAAGAGCTTTTTTACATAAATTAAAGTGTTTAATTAGCTTAGCTTTTACTTTTAAAGAAAAACAAAAAATAAGTTCAAACATTAATAAGTCTTGCAAATTGCTTCATTAAATAATTCTTTTTAAAATACAAAATTGATGTATCTATATGATATTAGCTTAATTATCATGCCTACTAAATTTGAATAAATTAAACATTCATACATATATAATTTTACAATATATAGGACATTGTGAATGGTGACTCACTTTTTTTTCTTCATTTTTAAATGTTACCTTATTATTGTGAATTTTCAATTAAGGAAAAGATTTCAAATCTCTTATGAGTTGAAAATAAAACACACAAAAAGGAAATTAGGAAAAAAAAATTGACTCTCAATCATTTTGTGTTAAAAATCCAGGTCTCTCAAAAGTCTCTAATTGCACTAGGTTGTGGATTACAACACTCTTTTTCCACTCATTATGTTACCCTTCTCTAATCTTACTTAATATTTTGCCTTTTTCTTTATTAAGAAAAGATCCTAAAAATCACTAATTATTTTAAATGAGTAAAAATTAAGGGTGATTTCCCTTTATTAACAAAAGAGTTCCAAATAAAGGTGATAGTGATGAAAGAATTTTTACTATAACAATTAAAAAATGATAGACTAAATGCGAGCGAAATATTTTATATTTAAGAACCAAAATCTTTCATTAATAATAATAATAATAATTGATTAGGTATAATCAAAGCTTAATTTTCCAAAAGATCAAAAAGAAAGTGAGATAAGGTTAATCTGAGGTGACTTACATCATACATGGAATCAAAATGGTCTTTCTTGATCATGTTCCCCAACATTATGAACATAGAGAGAGTGAGAAGTCCAGCCAAGGCTTGCCTCAAGTCCATTGTTGACATTTTTCTTTACTCAGAGAATCCTTTCAGAAACTCTCTATCCTCTCTAGAACTGAACCCTCTAGGACCACAATATGTTCTATAAAAAGCCCTGGTTTCGCCGACCCAAGAGGAAGACAACAACACAAAAGCTAAGAGATGAAACAGATGAAGACGAAACTAACAACCTGGTTCAACACGCACACAGACTTTTTGTTGCCAAAAGCCATTGCTTTTGCAACAAGAGAGTCATATATGTTTACCCTTTTGCTCTCTCTATGTATTTGATTTCAATTTGTTAGTTAGTAAAACCAAAAAGAACCAGCACAATAGGTAGATAACTTGGATTTTAAGTATGTTGTTAAAGAACTTGATTTCTGACTTTATGTATGAAAAATACTTTGTGATGAGAGACAAATTGAACTTAATTTAATGATCTATACGTTTCGAACCCTACTGTCGGTTAAAAATATCTTTGGTGAAAACAAAAATAATTTGTAGCTAGAAAGAATAATATACCATAAGCTCAAGTTATTGGTCCAAATCCCTTTTTACATAAAAGACGCCTGGTTCTATGCACTTTAATTTATTCAACTGACACGTTGGAAGATTGGGTTTGTCGTGAAGAGATATTTTTAGTTTCATATGGAAACTCTACCAGCTTTTGTTCGTAATTGTGTATTTGGTTTCATATGCTCTCTCTCTCTCTCTCTCTCTCTCTACCCAAGAAATTATGTAAAATAAATTATCTCATTTTGTGAAAATAACCATGATTTCTTTGCTCACTCTCATTGCAAGTAGTTCTAAATTTATTCTGTGATCTATTTGTAAGTATTATTAGAATTTCATACCAAAAAATATGTCATAATTTTTAAACGAGATGTATCCTTAAGATGTGTTTGTTTTAACGTTTTTAAGCCTTGAATATGCGTTGAAGCCAATGACGCCCGAAACATGGATTGGTATTACCGTGCATTGGAACATGTGTAGAATGGAAACTAAATTGGTTTGTGCGTTGAAGGAAAGACATAACAAAATGATTATTGGTGATAAAAATATTGTTATAACATGCAAAACAAAATTGTGGGATTTTATTTTCTTTTTGTCGTTTTCTTTTTTTTCTCTGGTCGGTCCAATAAGATTGTAGTATTTATTTTATTTCAATTCTCTGTTTTTTATAAGAATAATATTTTTAAAAAAAATAATGATTTTCAAGGAATATATATATATATATATATATATATATATAAAGAGATAACATGAAAATCATTTCCTTAGATATGAATGAAAATGATAAATTTCAAATCTTAAAATTATTTGGTCTCTCTCAAAAGTCTCTTTGATTGATTATAGATTGGTATACACCTCTCTTTCCTCCTTTTGGTTTATTTGTTCTTTCATTTCCCTTTTCCTTCCTTTGGAATGACCCATAAGAATTTTGATGTAAAAATTTCTGGTGAGGATTGTGTTGGTTTTGTTTCCATGGAGGGTGAGGTGGTGGTTTTGTTGATTTAGGGAAATCCTCATTTTGTGCTCAACATCTTCTTCTCCTCTGATAAAAATAGGTCATTTTCATTTTACTACCTAAAATTCATTTTTTTATCTAAGTACTTGACATTTTTTTTTATGTTTCACTTTAGTATCTGTCGTTAGTCCCTATTATGTGAAATAATGACGTGGTAGACGGAGTGTCACATCATCAACGTCTAATTACTAACACGTCAGCAAATTTTCCACTCTTCTCCTTCACCCTCTTCTCACCCTCTTCCTTCTCTTCAAAGAGCTCTTCGTCCACCACATTCACCTTCACATTAACATGAAACCATCATCGGAACCCTCGCCGTCATGCACAGCCACACCAACGAGTCCAATTGGTTCTTCCAGCTCACCATCGTCCACTTCGCCAAGGCCAACTGTGCCACCTGCGCCCTTGACCACTAGGGCCACGACTTTTCTGACGGCCTCCTCACTCACATCCTCAACATCAACCTCGTCACCCATGACTACATCACCTTCTTCAAGAATTTTTGTTCTCGCTTTGATCCCTCACTTCCTTTGTTTCTATATGCCGAATCCCTCAACGGCGTAATCACACTTTTAATCACTCTCCATCGCTGCGATATGTTGTGGAGCGGCGTTGTTCTCAACGATTCCATGTGTGGGATTAGCACCAAGTTCAAGCTGTTGTGGCCGCTCGAGCACTTCTTCTCAGTCATCATCGCGATCATCCCTATTGGGTACCGAGCAATCACACAACAATCAAGAAGAGAGAAAAAGAAAGAAGAAAACAACACAGAGTTTACCCTGGTTAACCCAATGTGGGCTACGTCCAGCTTTTCACTATATTCTCTCACTATATTCATGGGTCCAAGTCTAAACTACAAATAATAAAACACAAGGTCAACAACAATACCGAGCCTCGAAAAAGTTCTGAGGGCACTGCCCCCTAGCCCCCATTGGGGAGACTCCCCCGGCACCCGTGCATATCTACTGAGGGCACAATATGAGCCATACCCAACAATCCCAATGTGGCACATGGTTCCCATGCAATTGTGAGACCCAAGCTCCTATCTTTTTCAAATCAAAGTTAGGTGGAGTTAGATCTAGTGTCGTCGATAATGGAAGAAGAGGCAATGGTGGTGGGCAACAAGGATGTTCGAGAAGAGGCAGTGGTCCACGTGGGTGGAGAAAATGAAGCAGAGAGGATGGTCGAGGAATGGATTTCGAGATAAGGATTCCATATTGCTGACGTGTTAGTGATTAGGCGATGATGACATGACACTCAGTCTACCATGTCATCACTTCATAGAACGAGACTAACAACAGGTACTAAAGTGAAACATAAAATAATATCGGGTACTTAGAAGAAAAAAATGAAATTTAGGTAGTAAAATAAAAATAACATATTTTTCAGGTATGAAAAATATATTTAAGCTTTATTTAATTCAATTTTTTTCCAATGACCTAGGATTCATTTGTTTATGTTTACTTTTTAAAAAATGATTTTTAATAAAAAAATAAACATTTTATTTTTTTATCTGTCTAAACAACTTTTTCTTAAAGAAAATAATAATTTTGTTTTTTTTAAAAAAAAATTATTCTATAAAATTGAAGAGAAACTATTCTCATTTGAAATAAACTTCTATAAAATTGAAGTCTTTCTATCTTGATGATGATCGGGTTCATCGGTGAAACATCAGCATTATTTATATAAATGGTTCGTTTTTCATCTTTAAATGCTATAAAATTCTATAATCAATCGGTTGAATAAGGTTCATTCGTTTTTAAATTCCAATGCTATAAATATCTAGTTGAAGAAAAAAAACATTTAACCCGAGGAATACATAAAACAAATGTTTAATTGGTTTCAATTTGTTTTCCTCTACACTAAATATCATAAAGAACTGTTTACAAAATAAAGTTTAAGTCATCCATCTAGGTTATCGATGAAATATTGTCACCATTGTTTACAGAAAAAAGGTTTGCTTTTTTTATATTTCAATGCAATAACTGGCATTAATATTCGTGGTACATATGGCAGTTGATGGAAGTCCCTACTATAATGAACCGGGTTCAAATGCTGGTAAGGAAAAAAAAATTCAATGCTATAAAATCTGGAATATATTAACATGTTAAAAAAGGTTAATTTTTCATCCTTCATTCAATGCTACAAATATCAAGTTGGTAAAAAAAAATATTTTGCACGTGGAAGATATCAATAATGTTTGATTTCTCAATTTGTTTCCCATACAATAAATATCCTAAAGGACAGTTTCGAGAATAAAATTAAAGTCTTCCATCTTGAAAAAGGTTCGTTTTTCATCTTTCAATGCTATAAATATCTAGTTGAAAAGAATACTACATTAAATAGATATCTTAAAATACTAATATTTAACACAAGGAAGATATAAATAATGTTTGGTTTCAATTTGTTTCCTCTACATTAAATATCGTAAAGGACAGTTTAGAAAGTAAAATTCATTTTTAGATAAGATTAAAAAGATTAATGAGAATAACTAACATTTTTAATTAATGTTAATTAATTATTTTTTCTTATATATAATTAACAAATAAGATGGAAGAAAAAATTGAATATTTGATTGCAGTAGTAATATCAAAATTGAAAAAAAAAAAAAAAAGTTGCTTCCTAGTTCCTACAATGATGGTGACCGCGCATAACTCATTTTTGAGTAGGATAGACAATTTTTCTTTTGGTGTAGTTGGATAGACAATATATTAAATAACAACTTTAATCGTTACAGAGAATAAAGAGAATATATTAATTTGAAAATCTTCGCTACCTCCTCATTTTGTGTTGGACCATGTTTAACTTTAAACTCGCCTCATTTTAATTATAATTTTATTTGAGATTTGAGATTGGTCAATAAAACTAACTTGCAGAAAAAATAATTAATTAAAATTGTTAGGTCAGTAAGTACAATTTTGTTTTCGTTTCAATAATCTATGTTCACGGTCCGAAGGTTAATTATATATTAATGGTCAACGCTTACAAATGGTAATATACATCATCGTGCTTCCAACTTTTAATTCGACTGACTTTTTTTTAGTTGTGTTATTTGACCAATACAATATTATCTTTATTATTATTAATATATATATATATATATATTCTCCTAAACATTTTTTTTTTTAAATTTAGGGAGACTACAAATGAGAAGATAATAATATCTCAATTCTCAACTATGTTAGACACCCTGCTTACCAACTCTATAGCAACCCCAAATATAATTAAAATAACAAAAGAACAAAGACAACTAGATGGGGATTAAGCCAAGATCCATTGGAGAAACTATAAAAACCTATAGTTAGGAAGAACATTTTGGTTACGGAGGAATGCATCCTTAACAAAAAACGGATCAGAGTTCCACCAGGCAAAACAATCTCGGGAGAAGGCACCAAAATTTGCTAACAAATGAGCACAAACATTATTACCCTCACTATATACATGAGAGGAAAGTAAGATAATACGGTTCTTTTTACAAAAAGTCAGCATGTTTTCCCAACATCTTCGAATGGGCCAGGGAACAATAGATACATTCCTAAGGGCCTGAATAGCAAGGACAGAGTCTGACTCACACCGAATCTTCTTCCAACCTTTCCTGCCAACCATCTCAAAAGCCAAAATGATTGCAAATAAATCCGCAAAGAGAGTGGATTGAATCCTTACATAGGCCGAAAAACCACCCAGGCAAGCATCCTATGATCATTGAAAATCCCACCACTTCCTGTGTGACACGACAATCCTTTAGAAGAATCATCTATGTTGCATTTAACGATATCAGAAAGAGGGGGGAACTAGTCTAATTTCTTGACAAGGAAAGGCTTCGAAGGATGGATATCCACATCATAAGTCTTTAAAATGGAAAACTTGGACATAGAGTGAGCCATGCACCCTTTAGAGTGATCACCTATCAAGGAAACATTAGTAGAGACCATCGAGGATGCCCTAAAAGGAGGGGTAATTATTCTGGAAACGAATTTGATTGCGATATAACCAAATCACCAAGAAAATATTAATCAACAGAGCAAGCATGACGTCTAATGCTTGTTTACTCCATCTTTTGTTCAAAACATTGAAGATGGAGATGCAATCCATAAAGTCTATTTGAAGGCCCTACTTAGCTTTTGCATACCTCCAAACATCATGAAGAGGTGAATGGAACTCTCTTCCTAGCACATACAAAGAGGACATATAGAAACAACAGTACATCCTCTGTGCTTGAGGTTCTCATCCATTGGCATTTTATTATGAAGCAACCGCCACACCAAAAAAGACTTCAAAGGTAGGATAGAAGGGGATCGAAGACTCTTGGCCTAGAAAATAATGTTACCTGGAGGATGAAGAAAGCGATATGCATTTTTGAAGGACATACCCCCTTTGTCACCAGGCCACCAAATAGGAAGGTTTGGCTGAGGCTCTAGCGAGATACAGATGTTTCCAAGGGCTTCCATGAGAGAAAGGCCTTTATCAAGAAGAGCGGGGGGAATTTGTCAAACCCCGTTACGCAGAAAATCACTCACTGAGGCATGCAGATTGCTAGTGATTATAGGGGGAGCCCAAGGATCTTTGAGAAAGGGTCGGGGAAACACCAAGAGTCCATCAAATAGCGAAGAGACACCTGAACCTAGGATCCAACTCGTGATTGAACACACCAAATCGAAGTGAGCCTTCAGGGAGGGCCAAATGGAGAATTTCCGATAAAAGGAAATTTTTTGTTTGTGTCTAAAAAATCTAGCTCTCATAAAGGAGACTCATATATCTTTTGCATGGAGAAAGTGCCAAATAAGTTTAAGAGTGGTCATTGTGTTGATGTTCAAAATGGATCTTAGACCCGACCCACCCTCTTCCTTAGGTTGACAAAGTTTGCTCTAACACACTGGTACAATTTTTCTATGATTTGGGTCCTTGACCCAAACAAAATTTCTAATCTAGGAATCCATGTATTTAATAAGGCATCTAGAATAAACATGGAATGAATAAAGGAGCTTTCCATTAATAATGGAGTTGACTAGCTGGATTTTACCCATTATAGATAGAAAGACATTCTTCCAGGATGAGAGCTCATGTTTGACCCTGTCTACTATGGGACTGAAGAAGGACTTTTTGGGATGGCAGATGAAAATAGGATCTTCTAGTTAGGAGAAAGATAAACTACCCAAGCTGAAGTCTAGCAGAGCTTTAGTATCTAGAGCACGGTGAGGGGTCATGGCACCCACAAAAATGAGACATTCGTCCTCACTGATAATCTGACCTAATTCTTGACCATAACAGTGAAATAGGTCCATGAGATCCAACAAACCTTTTTTGTTTCCTCTATAGAAGACAAGGATATCATCCATGTAAAGCATGTGGGAAGGAGTGGCAAAGTTCCTCAAGTTGGCCATAGGAGTTAGAGCACCTGACCACATAAGATGAGAGATACCCCTACTAAGCACATCTTTCACAAGGCAAAAAAGCAAGGGAGATAAGAGACCCCCTTGACGAACCCCTCTCTTGTAGGAAATAAAGCAACAAAGCCAACCATTTACCCAAAAAGACAATTTGGTCGAATGAAGGATGGTGGAGATCCAAAAACAGAAATTTTGATTGAACCTAAAAGAGGAGAACACTTGCAGAAGAAAGTCTCAATTCAGCATGTCAAAGGATTTTTTAACGTCAAACTTGATCTCCACATTAACCCCAAAAGCTTTATTTTGAATCATGTTGAAAGTTTCCGAAGCAACAAAAAAGCAATCTATTATATTTCGTCCTTTGATAAAGTCTCTCTATTGGGGCGAGATGATTTTAGGAGTAATGGAAAATAACCTGCCTAATAAATTTTTTAAATGATTTATATTGGAAATTCGCTATAGCTATTGACCTGAATTGATCAATCTTATCTACAGAGGGGAGCTTGGGAATGAAGGCAACAATGTTGGAGTTTAAACCAGGAAGGATCTAGTTTTGTAAGAAGAGTTGCAGCATTGAGTCATGGACATTTTTTGCAATAATCTCCTAGTATGTGTGATAAAAGTGGCCTCCAAAGTCGTCGGGAACTGGAGCGCTGACACTGCTTATCACAAACACGATGGCTTTGACTTCATCAACAAAGGGAAGATTAGTCAACATAAGATTGTCTTCATGAGTGACCAAGTAAAGGATTAGTCTATGGACTAATTTCGTGGAGGAGCTTTAATGATTAGAATCAAACAGAGAAGAGTAGAACTACACTGTGTGTTGCTGGATGTGAGGCTGGGATAGAATAATTTGATCACCCACTCTAAGACAAGAAATCTAGTTGGTAATTCTCTTTTATTTGGATACTTTATGAAAGTACGTGGTATTTTGATCACCTTCAAGAAATCACTTAAGACCTAATTTTTCCTTCCAACAAGCTTCTTCAAGAGCTAGGGCCTGCTAAAGGCTTTATTGGGCTGGGGCCTCTTCATGATGAAGATTGTCACTATAATCATTTTGGATTATCGAATTTTGGATGAGGTCCACTTTCTCTAAGACTTTGGAAGTACTTTGGTGGATGTTGCCAAACACCTCCACATTCTAGGACCTAAGAGCAGACTTGGTATTTTTCAATTTTTGCTTCAGCACATGCATATGGCAGCCATCCACTTACATATTCCTAGTCTCAACAATCAATCTTTTGTACTCATGGTGGTGGGACCACATGGGTAAAAATTTGAAGGGGAATTTAGGAGTTTGACTATCATTGTTGGGAGTCAAAAAAAGAGGATGATGGTCTGATTGTGATCTCACCAGAGAGCAACAGGAAATACTATTCCAAAGATCCAACACATAGCTTTATCTAGTTGCATGTTGATTCTCCTCACACTAGATCTCCCATTGGTCCGGGTTAAAGGAGAACCTTTGGTTGGGATATGAGTGAGGGAGAGAGCATTAGACCAGCCAAAAAAGTCTTCACAAGATGCACAAATGGGTAATATGCCCTTTTGGTTTTCATGGCTCCCATAATGGCATTAAATTCCCCAATGTACAACCAAGGACCCAGGTGGTTGAGGTGAATTAAAGAAAGGTCGCTCCAAAGTTTATGTTAATGGACACATTTAGTAGAGCCATAAATAGGTGGCAAGTTGTAAATTTGTTATCAACAAAGATAGACATAGAAATATGCTTATTAGTGGAGGATAGAATCGAAATATCGGGTTTTAAGTCAAAGGAACAAATACACCACTAGTTAGGACCCAAATGGTTGCTATTATTAGCTGTAAAAGGAATGAAATGCAATTGTCTCCAGAAATTTGCAGGAAAGGAATCAAGAATAGTTCAAGGCTTAGCCAAGAATAACAGGTCGATTTTGTTGGATACACAACTGCTTTAAGACATGCTTGGTATCCAAGTTGGCGATGCCCCTATCATTCCAAAAGATGACCTTCATTTTCGACGAGATGAAGAACCACCCTTAGCACGAGTGTTGTGAATTCTACTAGCACTAGGAGATGATTCGTTTTGCTTTAATCTTTTTTTTTTATGTGACTCAGAAAGCACCACTTCAAAGTCAAGGTTTGCTAGGGGAGCAGTTTCTTCGGGGTTTAGGATTTCTTCGTCTGAGCATTCCTTTATCAGATCAACTCAAAATCTAGAGACCACCCTTAGTTCATTTTCCCCAGTAACTGAAACTAATTGATTAAGATCTATTTCATTCACTTAGGTGCCTCCAATGGGAGAAAAGGAACTCGAAAGGGAATCCAAGACATGCAATTGCACTACCCCTAAGGGGGAAGATGGAGAGGTGCGCGGAGAGGCCTCCTCAATCACATGATTGTTTGTCACAATTGAAGAGGGCTAGGATGCATCCTTGTGAACTAGATCAACTGAGGGGAGGTCACGACTAGGGTGGCCACTAACTGGATTGGGGATGTCCTTGGTAGGGCTTTAGATTTTGTAGATTTCTTGTTGCACTACAACTAGAGCTTTTCCATAAGTGTCACCATGAGCTTCCACACTAGAAGCCAACATCTCAACGATACGAGTCCAACATTGCATGTTGGACAGTCTCCCTGTGTTAGGGTTGAAGTATGGGGTCCACGAATACAAGCGCAGAGTACCTGGACTAAGACTCCAATATCCAATAGAAAGAACCTTACACATGTCTTCTAAGGAAGAGAACGAAAACTCAAAGAACCCTTTCCCAATGGGGTGAGTTTCCAATAATTAATTGGTTTCCAAATCTTTGAAAATTTGGAAAAGAGCTTGGCTACTCTCGAAGGAGGGGAGCCCTTAGGTAAAAAGAGTTACCCTTGAAGGTGGTTCTTGCAACTCTCCAATCCAGCCCGATACTCATCTTTCAGAATGGTAATCTCCAAGGAGTCATTTTTGAGGCATAGAACAGGCAACTGACTCAAAGGAATTGAGCAAGCGTTGTGCTAACTCATTGGCAAGTGCACCAATAATTCCAAGTAGTAATTAAAACGATAAGTCCAAGTGTCGAGTCCACAAGGACTTTGGTTGTACTCGAAATTTTTATATTTCTAATTTTGAGCGAACAATGAATTAAATTTTATATTTGTCTAATATTAATGTGAAAATATAAAACTCAACATAAATAAAGATAATTAATAGGAGCACATTAAAGAGATAAAACACAAACACTCGGAGGGGTGAATTGTCGGTTGATGCAGAATTAGGTGACATGTTAGGTGCTCAACCTACCAAAACTACTCTTGATGCAATGTTTGAGATTTTTCACCATTTAACATTATTTTAAGTATTATCTTCATCCGCTAACCTACCCTAACCATAATTCCTCATGTGAAAAAGCCTAAATTATCTTATTTCACTTTTAATCCCTTAAGAGGTACATCAAATAATTAAGGTTATTACGAGGTACATCAAGTAAAGATTCATACTTTAGGCTAAATAATATCATTCTATCCCTAAACATGGATTACTTAGATGTTCTTTTCAGGTTATTAGGATGTACACATTTTCCAATGCGTAAACCCTATAACATTACATGTGCATGGATGATCAATCCACAAACATGACAATAAACTCAGAAAAGGAACAATAATATCAAAATAACATTAAATAAATAGTGAGAATCATTGCATCAAGAGTGTTTGGTTGCTAAGTTCCCAACAATGGATGGTTTAGCCTCTAAATGTCATGAAAGGCTTACAAATACAAAAAGGGAACAAGAGGAATGGAAGAAAATGGAGGAAAAAGGTCCTTAATTGAGTGAGTTTTTTCTCTATTTCGTGCCCTAACTTTTGTTCTATCTATCCTTCCTCTTTGCACAATGATCCCTCCTTTTTATCTTCTAAACGTTGCATAGTCATGTTTTTCAATAATGATTGTGCGCTAAGCTTGCATGCAAACGTTGCGCAGAGTACACAACTCAATAAACGACAAACAATTGTGTATCAATTCCTATTGAGCCACATATTCATTGACCTTCCCCATAAACTCTTTTTTACTATATATAAGACTCAATTGTTAATTCATAAAGATTAAGAAAAATAGTCAATTTAATTAATAACAATAAATTTGTCCTAAATTTATACTTTTTCAAAACTATCCTTATCATTCATACTCCTCTCTCTTCTAATTTTTTGTTAATACATTCTCTCTTATAAAAAAGAACAAGCACCATTTCAAATTTGAGTGTTATAGATAAGAATGGAGGGAATAGTTTGTAGATTAATTTATTTAACATTATTTTATTTTTCTATTACATAATTAATTATATGTGATTTTTTTTCTTTTCTCTCTTATTTATATAGTAAAATTTAGTAATAAGTATCTCTTTTTTTTTAAAACATGGATATA
>PYAF01001154.1:493447-524325 GCA_007407185.1 Glycine tomentella | reverse complement strand
CATTTTGGATAAGTTCACATTATAACTGATCTTGTCAAAAATTGAAAAAGAAATTAGTTAATGTTTCTTAAAGAAGATATATTTAATACTAAGTAAAGTCTTTTAGATTAATTTAAATTTTGGAAAATCTTAGTGTCAGCAAATGTTAGTGTAATTTATTTATTTATTTTATCCAAGTAACAAGTACTATTTATTTAGGGTACAAAAACTACTATTATATTTTCTTTGTTGAGTAGATTTGCTAATAAAATTTAATTATTTATCATAAATTTTCTCAATTTAAGATAAACCAACTAATAAATACATATTAAGGGCTCGTTTCATATATAATTTAATAGAATTAGTTATGATAAAACTAATTTTAAATATAATTGAAATATACATTTAAATATTAAATTAAAAATGTTACACTAAAATAATTTATTTATAAAATTTCTCATACGGACACTAACAAAATTATTGTCAGATTCCAAACGTAATTGTGTACCACTGTTGACCCGATGTCCAGTCTCATTTGTTGAAATTGTTTGTAAGGAAAGGGGTTTGAATTTCACATTTTAAACGAATTTTATCATTTGAAGAAATCATAAAGAATATTAGCAGTTTTATTTGAATAAAATGACCAAAATATTCTCGAGTCAGTGCGTCACAATGAAAAAAAAAAAAAAAAAAGGAAGAAGATAAGTTGTACCGGAGAAATTTTATATTGAGATTAATCACAAGGATTAATTTGCAGCATCTAGTACGGCAATTAGACCGTTGAAAGAAAAATAATTACAATTTGTGAATTTGTTGTGTGTGTATATATGTGATCACTAACTGGTCAACCAAACAATATTATCCAAACATTATTTTAACAAATATTACTTCCTATCAATGTTTATAATTATATATACCCAATAAAAAATGTATACTTGTTCTATTTAAAAAAAAAAAAAAAACATTCGATTTTATCGGCTACTTTCACATGTGCGAGAGATGCATACACAATGATTTTTTGATAAGGGGTGTTTAGCTGGGTTAGGGAGATTGTTTAAGTTTTTCAAGAATTTAAAGTTAAAAATATTTTTTTCCTAAGAAACTGACATTCTAAAAAAATTCCTTTTATTATATCATTTAGCAAAACATTAATTTTTTTTGAACTGTTTATTTAGGCATACTAAATACATTTTAATTTTTTTAAAAGAATATGATTCTCAACAAACATAAATTTTAAAAGTACTTTTTATAAATTAAAAAAAGAATCGACTTAATTGTCTAATAAATTATTTCAACATTGAAGCTGCCCATAGATTAGGTGAAACAAACCGTGGTTGTTATTTTCCGCTTTTCAAATGATATTATTTTATAGTCATCTTTCTCTATAAACAAAGGCAACAACAACAGTTCAGGAAAAAAAAAAAAGAAGAAAGAACAGCAACAACAATAAATTATATTCCACACAAAAAAAAAAAAACGCAACAAATATAAACATATCTAATTTTCAGCTGTCAAGAGAGGCACTACCACTTTATACACCCACTAGTTCAAAAAAGAAACTTTGCAATAGATTTTTACATCGTGTTATTTAACAACCAATGCCCAAAAGATACGGTAATAATTTTGTAATTAAGTGAAGAATTTTAAAGACATTTGTAAATGTAATCGATTTTTGTAAAAATAATATTTTTACTTCAGTTAAATCTTGAATCCCATAATTTTAACGACATTTGTAAATTTAATCGATTTTTGTAAAAATAATATTTTTACGTCAGTTAAATCTTGAATCTTGTCTCACTGCTTTTCTTTCATCTTTGCTTCAAACTTCCTCTTTTGTCGAAGCTTTAAGAACCTTCCTCTCGAAGCTTTTTCACCGAAAACTCTAACCCCTCTCAGCCTTTTTCACAAACCACAGTTGAGGCTCGTTCTCTCTAATCCTGACCACCCCTTCACCCCAACTTCAAACCTAATCCCAAGCACAACCCAATGCGAGATAGTCTTGTTTGCAAAACTCAATCCACTCCCTTGTCCCCTAATTCGACCCTTCTCTCACGGATTGGGAAACAAATCAAAAAGTTTTGGTCGTGCACATAGAAAAAATGATGTGAGAGCAGGCCATGCAATTAACTACCACTCAATGTTGACGATGACGATCTTGATCACAATGTCAGAGTGCTGGGAGTTTAAGGTGTCATACAATGCCACTAGCCATTTATTGTTGGATTTGGCATCCTTCGCACTTGCTTAAGACTTGGTTCAAGAAAGAGGTTTTAAATTGCAGTAGGGAAAAAAAAAAAGCAATTCAAGAATTGTGCACTTGTTTGGTTTGGTTTGTTTTTTCAGGTTTAGTGGTGTGGATGTTGGGGTTTGAAGGCAGAAGCAAGCAGCAATTTTATTGAGAGGGAACGAATATAAAAAAAATTATATTATAAATAAAAATACTTTGAAAATAATACAAACCTAATATAAAAAAAAACTATTACAAAAACAAAATACAGCATCTTTGCTTAGAGAATACTCTAACCAAGATGGAAACAAATCAAATCAAGAAGAGTAAAAATGACATCGATTCTTCTCTGGTCCAAAAAAAGGATAATTTTAAAGCTTGCACTGAAATTGACCAAATTTAGGATAAACACGACGAATTCCATCTTGTTGATTTATAGGATATTTCCATATTGGAGGGCGTAGTGCAGGATCTCTTTCAAATAAAGCAAGATCAACTTCGTTAACTACCTCTTTATTTTCAATTCTAGGAGACTTTGAAGAAGAAGTCTTGGTATTCAACAATTCAATATTAGAAGTAGACAATGACAAAGACTCACTATTTTTTCTCTTAAAATAAGCACCAATGGTAATAGCACTCTTTCCCACAATTTTTCTGCGCGTCAATCACAAACAATATCAAGTATCAATGACAATCGCGTAAAGTAAATCACTGTTACGTTTTGAATGAGATGCACGCAGCACATTGCACAACATTAACAATCGAAACAATATTTTTTTTTTATTTCGTTTCAGATTTAACAAAAACAGGTTCAGTCCAACATGGTAGGGGGTGCATGTGTAAAAACAAAGAGCACAAATAGCCGTTTATTTTATTTTAGAAAAATAACAACAGAAAGAAGAAAGAGAAAAAGAAAGGAATGATGTGATACTTGAAACTCTTCTCTTTCATTGGTTTACCAAATGAAACAACTTTTTTTACTCTTTCTGTTCTCATGGGATTTGTATTTCCTTTTTTTCCTTTGTGTCCAGTCCTCTTCCTTTTATATAGTGTCATTTCTTCCTCTTCCTCTTTATTCTTTTCCTTTTTATTATTATTTTTTTAGTTTTATCATCTTCCTTTCCTTTTTTTTTTCTTTTTCTGTCATCTCTCTTTCCCATTTTATTTTTATTACATTTTATTTCCTTTTTATATATATATTTTCCTCTTTTATGTTTTCTTTCCTTTTTATTATTTTAATATTTTTTTCTTTTTCTTTTCTTTTTTATTACATTTTCTTTATTTTTTTTCTTTTCCCTTTTACCTTTTTTTAATATTTTTTCTTTTCTCTTTTTTTTCTTTCATTTTTATTTTTTTATTAATTTTTTTAGGGGGGTGATGGCCCACCTTAGCCTCCCTGATTCCGCCTCTGATTAAAAAGGTTTACAAAAGACTAAGGATTGTTACTTATGCTTATGTTTGTGATTCTACAATGATTAGGGATTTCAGTTGCGAAGATTAAACTCTGTTCATTTGGATGCAAGTTGTTGTTTATGAATGGATTAAATTGTGTGCAAATCAATTCCAAATCCAATAGGAGAGAAAGCAGATATAGAAACTGGCATTGGCATCTAAAGAAAAATGAAGAATAAAAAACAATTACAACGTCAACATCTACGTAGCAAAGAATAATCGATGTGGAATGTTGTTTTTAAGCACTGTTGTATGTATAATGTGCAGTAAGGATGGACTTGTAATCTTTCTGTGTTGTACTATCATCAAGTAGCAATTCAAAATTTTAATTATTTTCTAACTTTCTCAAACTCAATATATTTTTTAATCCAACTATCTAACATTATTTTAACTCATAATTCACTGTGAATTCTTCATCAACATGAAATTAAACATATAAAAAATTATCTAATTAATTTTAGACTCAATATCAATTTTTTAAGATGAAATCAAACACTCACTTCCCTTTTGATATCATTGAAGAATTTCTCACCTTTTTGCCGATTACTATTTTTTTTTCTTATGGTGAAATGTCAACTAGTTCTATTTTTTAAAAAAATGTCAACTACTAATTTAAAGCGTACATAAAGTATGTTATATCTAGTTCAAAATTAAATTACAAAAGTAATTAAATCATAAGTCAGATGAAAGAATAACTTTTGGCTAATTTTACGTTGGGTCAGATACATTTAAGAGACTTGACGGTACATTTATGAGACTTGATGGTCTAAAATGTTAAGCCAATATTAATTTTCAGGAAACATTATTTTAGCTACTGAAAGATTAATAGAATTTGTCAATTTTTTAAAAGATGAAAAAGTTGAACAATTTTTTTCAAAGACTACAAATTAATGTTAAAAAATTAATATTAATATAATGTTTTCTTCTTTTGAGAATGAAATTGTTTATTTTCATTTTACTGGAACTAATGTAATTAATCAAATCTTTTAGATACCAAAATAATATTTTACTCCAATATTATTTCGCAACTCTATATCATTAGGTCAACTAGGTCAGAAAACAAGCTAATTAAGTCGTTTGATTGAGCTTTAAGAAGTGGCAAACAATTGGTTATAGATTAGCATTTAGTAGTATTTTCAAACAAAAAATTAATTTAGAGTTGATTTTTTTTAAAAAGAAGAGTTGAATTTTAAGGTTGGATTTTGTTTTATCGCTAACATTAAGTGTTTTTTTTTAATGTTATCATTTGAATAATATCACTCAAAAGTTTAGATTTTCAGGTAGTTCTGATCATATGTCTTGTTTGGATAAAATTTTTATTATTGACAAATAAAATAAGAAAATAAACTAAATTAAAATTCTTTGATAAGCTAAAATCAACTTAAACATATCAATTCTTGAATAAAAGTTAGATAAAAGTTATACTACTCAATTACTGAGCTAGGTCTTAGTAGTATAGGTAACTTGTATTGGATACTTTTTTTTATTGTGTTGCATAATGCATACTAAAACATGGATGTGAAACATGACAAAATAAAATTTGTTATCATTTATTTTGAAATGCAGCATCATAGTTGACATGAAGTACGTTACTTATAAATGAAATAAAACAGAATTATCTTCATAACTTTTGGAATGTTATGTCTTGTACGATATTATCTCGGAGCTGACCTTTTCAACTAAATTCAATAAATAATAACACCGCAAAATGATAATCTTTCTAGAGACTGATATATGAGAATACTAAATAGCTAGGTTTGATTTGGTCTACGATGGAACGTAATAAACTATTGAAATAATAATAATAAAAGTTGAATTTTCGTACAAACATAAAGTCACTTATGCCTGTGTGCATCAAAATGTCTTTTATGTAAACTCAACAGAAATCACAAGCAGCCCGAGATTCGCGGCAGTCGGGGACAGATCAGAAGTACCCTTTTCAAACTTTATATTTATTTTTTTGTTTTCTAATTATTAATAATAAGGAATTAAGGATAAGGATAAACTATTTTGTTCTACCAATAAATGGTATTTCAGTTGGAAAGATCCCAAAATGGAAGAAAAAATGTGCATTCGATTTAGAAGTTGATATAAAAATCTTGTAAATGTATTTTAATTTTAAATTTATATTGATTGGTAAGTCTTTGAAACTCAAGTCACGTTAAAAAATTTTAAAAATAACTAATTTGTTCTTATAACTGTTTTGACCTATTTATTATTTAATAAATATTAGAAAGAAAAATATTTAAATATTTGAGTTTATTTAAGAAAATATATGATTTTTAATACAATTAAATAGATATTTTAATGACATTGACTAAAAATGATTGACATACATTATCAAATAATAATTTTAATAATTTAAAATGTTAAACAATTTTATAGTTTTATTTTGGTATAACATGTTTTTATTAAATCTTTTGTTGAATATTATAAAATTAATTAAATTTCCACCCAAGATTTAATAATTCATCTATTCAATTCAAATAAAAAATTGTATTATTAATCAATCATAAACTATTATAAATATGAATTTTAAAATAATTATTACAAAATTTAATGATTAAAAGAACTTAGAATCCTTTTTTATTTAAGGTAAAATTTTATTATTTTTATCTATGTAAATTTTACATTTTTCAACAACTTGAACATATATTTTTGTCAAACACTTATGATTTAATGAGATAACTTTTCACCTTTCAACCAATTTTTAACTTTTAACTTGTTTTTTTTAGATAACTTTGTCAAAATTACCTTATTGGTTATCAACGGAGTGTTTGATACATAAAAATATCTATTTATCTAGGGAGTGTTGGATAGCTGAAAAGCTTTTTGAATCCTACATTGAAAAATTATGATTCTCACGTTAGACATGTAAAGATTCCAAAAACTATGACTTTTGATAATGAATGTTAATTCACTTTTTCGCAAAAACATTTCTAAGGAGGGGATTTAGTTTCCTGAGGGAAAATTTTAATTACATAAAATAACTACATTATCCTTTTTTACAATTACAAATTAGATTATGCCATTGCATGATATGATAGCTGAAAATTTTTGTTTGCATTAGTGTTTATGATATATTTTAATTTTTATATTTTTACATTTTCATGGGTTTCCCACGTCTAAATTTTTATAATTGACATTGTTCTTGTTAAGCATTAACCAATATAAATTAATTGAATTTTTTTTATTGTAATACCAATTAATTGACTTTATGAATATAAAGACAAAAAGAATAATAAAAAATGTCAAAATTGTTAAGGAGATAATCAATAATTATAAGATGCATTTTTTAATGAATAATATATTTGTAAGAAATTCTTATATAAGAAGGAAAGTTATAATGTAATCAAACCAGAAGGAGGTGTGAATCTTTACATATTTCTAGGAATTATAATTCTCATTAATCGAGTTTCTTTTCTTAGGAATTATAATTATCATGTATGTAAAAACGATCCATCTATAAAACGCCCCCAAGGTTGTTGCAATGGATTAATAAATATTTAATGAAACTGAAAATTGTTATATTTGGAGGAAAATATCTTTATTTAATACATTGATTTTTTATACTTGCACCAGTAGTAATGAATATTAAATAAGAATATATTTAAAATAATACATTAATTAAATTTTGAAATTTTTGAAACATTGGGAAAATAGAAAGTTAAAACATTAAAAGATATGAGGAGGTAGTATATATATTCTCATTCTATTTAAAAATTATAAGAAGCTTAATATCTTGATTGGAAATATAAATTAGGAGGTGGTGTTAATCAAGTGGGCAACGTGGCTTTTCTCATTGCTAGCAACAATTGACCCTACGGCTCTTGTACTTCCATCCAACGTCACTCCCTCATCCGTACGTCTTTTCGTTTTTCCTTTTCACACATAAATATGTGCGTAACAGCGTAACACTTCATATATGGACCAAGAAAAATCTTCTATATATTCATTCTTTCACCCATTTGTGTACACACTATATAATCCCCCACTTATACCTCTTTCTTTCACGATCCAGCCATCTCTCTCTCTCCCTCCAAGTGTTCGAATTTGTTTTCAACTTCCCAAGTGGAAAAAAAAGTCAAAAAACAAGAAAAAAGGGGATTGTGTTTGTGACTTTGTATCGAGACAAAATCGAGTCTTTATTTATAAAGTGGTATATTTTGCAATTATATATATGAATATGTACCAATTGCAACAGCAACCCATGATGATGAAGATGGATAATACGATGAGGAAGAGGGAGAGAAGCAAGGCCATGGAGAAAGAGAGGCTTCAAGTGATGGACTTGAGTGGCATGTCCTTGGAGTTTCTTCCCAAACCTTCTCTTGATTTAGCAACCATCTGCAAGTTAGACCTATCTAATAACAATCTCCAGGTAAGTCTTAAGATAATTTCAGTCATATATTTCGATTTGTTCAAAATAATGAATAATTTTAGAACCCTTATAAATATGGAGTTTCGTATAATCTTTAGTCTTAACTCTGCAAAATATTCATCTTATAACTCATAATAATTCTACTTCATATCTCTATTTAATAAAGGATAAAAGAATTATAATAAACTTTTGATTATCATCATCTGCGCTTATCTTTCGTTTTGCCCGATAGTGATTAATTATCAAGTAGTCAACTTCGTGAGAAATGTTCCCTTTCTTTAGTCATGTTTGAATCAATGATTTTATGAAAAAGGATTTCAAGATAGCCTACTTACCCCTCAGAGGGATTTGTTTCTGATTGTAGGAGATAATCTTAATTCACACACAAAAAGTATATAATATATTTTATACTAAATATGAACTTGCTGAAAAAAAAAAAAACTAAAACTAAAAATGAACTTGGATATAAACGAGAATAAGGAAGAGAACGAGAAATGAATAAGTGAGCTCCAGAAACATGGAATAATTGCATCCACTTATAATTCAATTTATCCCAAATCTCTTTTTTTCTTTTTTCTCATTAGACGGTGCAATCATATATAGGAAAGTTTGGAAGGATATTAATGAGTATTTATACTATAAGAAAAGAAGAATCAATCTTTTTTTTACACTATGGCTTGATATTAATGAGTGTTTACACTATCATTTTACTTATTTAATTTGTTAAAATCCAATTTTTGATAGAAACAATTTATATCTTAATCTTGATATATAATAACCGTGTGATGAGTATATGATTTATATTATACTTGAAAATAACAAGAGGGAGTTATAGACCTATTTTACAATTGATAATTTGGTGGTTCCTCCTGCTTATCATTGTCCTCCAAGTTGTTTATATAAATATTTTCTTAGATATATATCAATTTTTGTGTGTGTATATATATAAAATATATATATATATATATATATATATATTTTACTCGACAGGAAATTCCGGAATCCTTAACAGCAAGACTTCTAAACGTGGAAATTTTGGACGTGCGTTCCAACCAGCTAAAGTCCCTTCCCAATTCCATTGGCTGCCTCTCTAAGCTCAAGATTTTGAATGTCTCAGGCAACTTCATCGAATCCCTCCCCAAAACCATTGAGAATTGCAGGTTCCTTCATTTTCATCATCACTTCTCTTTCTATTCTATTTTTTTATGATAATAAAATCATGATATTCTGGGATTTTGCATATATATAAATTAACTTTTCTATTTAGCTGAAATTAAACATGTTCAAATAAGTTGATAATTAATTTGCGTACTTTTTTTCTAATCTATTTTCGGCCAGCATGTATCAGAATACGGCAAATTTGTTAACAATTTTAGCTGTATGTGTTACTTTCTTTTGGTGTATGACGACTTTAAACAAAAATAAATAAAAATGTCTTAATAGTCGTTTAATTAATAAAGTTTGGTACTAGTATTGAACAAAGTAGCTGGTCAATTCCTGTGTATATCTACTCCATTCAAATCTACTATTACAATTTTCGTGTCCTATTCTATATTCCTATTCCTAGTAGCTCTAAGTAAATTATAACAAGTTAATATTAAATAGTAATATATACTTGTCAGTTCCCCCCCCCCCCCCCCCCCCCCAACCCAAGTTATTTATTAAAATGATAAAAAGGACAAGAGAAAAAAACAGACGGCAATTTTGATTTCTTTTTTTTCAATAATATTTATTTCATGTGTTTCTTTTATGGGTAACCTTATGTAAAAGAGAAATTCTAGTCTCGCATATTTTTTACAATTAGGGGGCTGAGAAGGAAAGAATCAAGAGAGGGAGGAAATATGTGATAAAAATTAATTAGTTATGTAATAAAAAAAAATTGAAAATTATAAAATTGATATAGACAATATATAAATATATAAATAGGAATAATATAAGTATATATAACTATGGAAAATGCACTGTTTTTACGCAAAACTCACGAAAATCAAACACTGACCATTCTATAACTATAGTATTTTTTTATGGGAAAAAAATCATCATTTTCTACCTGAATTATCAACGTACGGTTCTTCCTCTCGTTCTACGTTATCAGTGACAAAAATGTTTGTGGACAAAAACGTCTCCGTTCTTCAATTTTCTTTTGGCATCAAATCCCGCGTACGGCGTACGAAAGTCAGCAAATCCTACATCATGTTTACATTCGAAAGTTTAATAAAGATAGTCTAAATATATTATTGAACACATGTAATTTATTGTATGATAGAGAATTATATAAAGGATGATAGCAACTTCTACACTTTTCTTATGAAGAAAAATCCGTTAAAATAATATGGGGAAAATAAGCACCCACAAATTTAGGGCTCCAGTTTGAAAAAAGATTCCCTCATTTTTTTCTTAATATTTCTAAGGTAGTTGCAGTCGACTAAAACAAATTTGAAATATGGCTAGCCCTGGATATAGTTAATTTGATTTAAATTGTATGTTGAGAAATTAAATGTCATAAACGAAGAGTACATGTTACTCTGAAGGAAAAGGCACCGATTGATGATGACCCTCAACCTTTTGCATTGTCAAAAGGCACCGATCAGACAATAATAATAAATCTATATAATACAGGTCAAAATGATGGCGACTATATGTAACCATGAATAATCCCAATTTAATTATTCTAATTCTTCAATCTCCTAAATTATTCCATTCAAATTTCAATATACCATGCATTAATTAAGCATTTCTAGCTCTTACATCACAATTAATATTGATATTCCTTGCAAATCAAAATGATATGACATGTTTAGAAGCGTGCAAGAAACAAAATAAGATTAATTGATTGTAATAAATCGAGGGGTTATTAACTGTGTTTGTGTTTGTGTATCATAATTTATTCATGTTGATCATTACGTGGTTCATTGTTTTAACATGCATGCATTCTATGATGAATTTTGACCACCAGAGCCTTAGAAGAACTGAATGCAAACTTCAACAAGCTGAGCAAGCTTCCGGACACAATAGGGTTTGAGCTCATAAACCTAAAGAAGCTCTCAGTGAACTCCAACAAGCTTGTGTTTCTTCCAAGCTCCACTTCACACTTAACAGCTTTGAAGGTTCTTGATGCACGCTTGAATTGCCTAAGGGCACTTCCAGAGGACCTTGAGAACCTTATCAACCTAGAAACTCTAAATGTGAGCCAGAACTTCCAGTATTTGGACACCCTCCCTTACTCCATAGGGCTTCTCTTGTCACTCATTGAACTTGATGTTAGTTACAACAACATCAAGACCTTGCCTGAGTCAATTGGGTGCCTCAAGAATCTTCAGAAGCTGAGTGTTGAAGGGAACCCTCTTACTTGCCCCCCTATGGAGGTGGTGGAGCAAGGACTTCATGTGGTGATGGAGTACATGCATCATAAGATTAACTCAAGTGATCAAAGCAAAACTAAGAAAAGGTGGTGGATGGGGAAGATTGTGAAGTGTGGAACCTTCAATAAACAAATGAGAGGTGGGAAACGACCAGAAAATGAGGGTTACAACATGCTTAAGCACCAGAATATCAATGGTCTTGCTTCCCCGGGTCTCATGGGAATGCTCTCACCTCTTCGACTCTTCTCTCCCCGTCATTCACCCCGTCGTTCCTTTGGTTGAGAAGTAACAAAAATTATTACAGGATCTAAGACCATTGTATATTAATGGTTCCAGTTAATTTTTATGTGATATATAATTGAGTTTTTTAATTAATAAAAAAGATAATTAACAAAATTCGATTATGTATCATGTAAAAATTGTTCAAAAGACTAGTAGTCTTGATTCATGTAATAAATTCTCTCATGTTGAATAGTTTGGTTAGCTGTGTTGAATTCCAACAATGAAAGGTGTCACAATTATGAATGGAAGAAATTGCGGGTTAGGTTGTATGTAAAATAATAGTATCATTGAATTGAAAATGATGGTGGGTTTGTCCGTTTGTGAAACTTTGAAAGTCTGTTCATGTCAATTTCTTCTAAAGATAAATTAATGGTTGTTAACAAGATAAAATGATAGTCTAGTTTCTTTGCAGTTCTTTAATCCTGTACGATCGAGTAGTGGATTTGATGGGCACACATTATTATATTGTAGGTATTTGTAATTTGTTATTGAAGATTGATTGCTTGAAGTTAATTGCTTGTGCTTTCACGCATATCATTGTCCAAAAGGGAACGAGAAACTCCAACGCAACATATATTGGTTAGTTGGTGACATAATTGTACCCGGCTAAGGTGACAATTCACTTCCATTGTAGAAAAAAATAAAAATAGTCCTGTCTTAAATGGTTTGTCCATAGGTAGAAAAAATACATAGAAGTACCAAAAAGGAGGGTTGAGCAAACGATAGTTTAATAATAAGACCTAGAAAAGCTATAATCCAATTATTAAAAAAGTTTAGAAGTGAATGATATATTTTTTTAATTTAATACATGACAAAAAGATTTGCCAACTTGGACGTTTTTATGATCGTATTTCTAAGGAGATCAGGAAAATTGGTTGAGGGATTAGCACCCAAATAGCAGTAAGATGACTGGCTCAGCAACAAATGCTAGTATATATGCTACTAAAAGCATGCACAACAGAAGAACAACAAATCAAACCATCATTTCAGAGTGCATGCAGTTCAACCAATGTTGAGCCACAACAAGAAATATCAATGAATAAATCTCAAATTAGAGAAATATCTCCTAATGGCGCAAACCAATCTTTAGCAGTGAAAAAATAATGCAACAAAGTTCCCTTAATTTTGATCCTCGAGCATCATTTATCAAGCATTAAAGAGCAAAGAGTATACAGCCGAAGACAGAGTTCACTTGGTATGGAAATATATAAAAAAAAAACTATCTATAAAATTAAAGTGCAAGCAAGCAAAACTTAGGTGCGGTTAGACATATTGCGCACGCACACAGACAGATATATCGAATAGTTTAATGATTGAGAAGAATAACCGAATTACTGATTGCAAGTGAAACCTCAAGTAGATAATGTTCACATTGTTCATTGGCTGTTTATATAACATTTATTTGCTCTATTGAAAACAAATATAAATATAAATTGCCCCAGTTTACTTATGATTTGATTACAAATCTTGGTTAGAAAGATTTAATCTCCATAGTTCATAATGCATATGTAACCAAAATGTACCTTCCAAGTCTGATAAGCTTCATAGTTCACATACATGGATTTAAAGACACTTGTTTCAATCACAAACTCTATCACTAATCATTTTTTATATATTGAGAAGTCATTACCACAAGAACTCAGTACCCCTGTTTGCCACTCCCTATGCTGGACCATGTAAGGCAGAGAAAGGAAATTGTAGGAAAGATTCAATTCCGTAACCAAGAGGAATCTGCCATGTAACTAAATGCCACATAGGCTGGAGAAAGACAAAGAGGGTTGAGAAGAGCAAAGCTCTAATCAAGACCAAAAATCCTTTTGGCTGAACATTTTGTTTTAAACTAGGTTTTGGTGTTACAAAGGAGATATTATGGCTTGGCTTGGTATGGGAAGTAAGATAGAGGGCTAAAGTGGAGGCAAATCAGCCTTAGTGGGATTTGAACCTGAGATCAAGTAGTATCCAAGGAACTTGGTGCCACTTGAGTTAAGGCTTATGGTCATGAGGAAAGAACTACAATAACTGATTTCTCTAGATCATGTGAAACTCAAAAATAAAGTAATCTTCCACCCTTAAAATTCTATTTCATGTTTTTTGAAATATCAACTGGGTATAAGACATAGATCTCCCATTTACAGAGGAGACTTTCACCCTCTATTAGCCTTGCTCTCAGGAGCGAATTTTCCTCTATATCAAGTGATATTAAAGCCCACTTTGTTTTAACAGTACAAAAGATGATAGTTATCAACAGTATGGTGAGCAATTATCAAGTAAATTTTCAGCTTCTGCAAACATCTCTAAGATATATGTAAGGAAAGAAAGATTATCATAGAGTCCACAGACAACAAAGAGATAAAAATTGCTGTCTAAACTCTAAAGTACCCCTACTCCCCTAGATTATAGCAGTGTTAAAATGTTACATGGAAAGGAGTAGAGGAAAACTTTTCCCTGGTACAAATGAGACCTATGTGGGTGTGATGGGGGGAAGTAGTAACCTAAACAACAGGCAAAATGGCCATGCCAGAATTTGATCCCAGGATCAAGCAATTCCAAAAGGGACTTAAGCCTTGTTTGGATAGCTTCTTCATAAATAATTTTAGGAAAACAAGGGGGGAAAAATAAAGTTCTCTAAAAATGTTGATTTAATATATGCATAAAATAACTTTAGCTTGTGAGAGAAGCTTATTTTATTTTTTCCTTTCTATTTTCATCTCCTATAAGTTCTTATGGAGAAACTTATCCAAACAGGGCCTTAGTGCTAGCACAAGACAGAGCTATGGTCAACAACACAAGCCACTATTGTTCTAAAAGTAATTGAATCTCGAAGAGTGCAAGAGAGCCAGAAAGGGAACAAACACAAATAGAGGGATACACAAGAGGAAGAGCAAGATCATCCCAGAACCACAAGTAAACAAGAAAAACATAGATAAAGCACATAAAAGTAAACAAGAACAACATAGATAGGGCACATAAACCACAACACAATAAGCCATTCCATATCAAATCTCCGCTCACATTTTCATGCTTGATGCCATCTTTTTTCTCTCCTAGAATTTCCTGTAAAATCTCACATCTGAGCCTCAGATAGTAATCCTGAAGAAAAAACATCCAAACACTGTGTTGCATGTGAGAGTGTACAAGAATGAGATAGTTCACCACAGACTAGAGCACTGTTTGCTCCTAGACAAGCATTTTTCAATCTACAATGAACACAAACTACGATCCAAACAACAAGTCAAAGAAACAAGAAAACTCACTCATAACCGCGGCAATTTACTTAAAAAACGTGCATTTCATATAAATAACGCCAAATCAGATCCAATTACTATATCCATTTTCAATTCAACAACCCTAGAAAACGCGAAAACGAAAAACCTCAGGTGCAGTCAAACTACAAATTAACTAAAATTCAGGAATCTCGTGGATCCATTATTCATCTAAGATAAGCGGGGATCTTGATGCGGATGAAGAGCATGCTCATGACGTAAGCTAGCACGATGGAGGAAACGCCGGCGGAGGCGTAGGAAACCTTGACGGATTTCGCGCGGTTGCGATCGAGGGCGAGGTCGAGGAGAATAATGCCGATGCCGCCGAGGACGAACATGAATCCGGAGGAGAGGCCCTCGATGATGTACTGGCCGTTGACGCGGCCGGACATGAAGACGACGGGGCGGACGGCGCCGGTGTAGGGGTCCTGAGTGGAGCCGATACCGGGGGGCTCGACGATGATGTCGTAAACGATGCCGGAGACGACCATGAAGTAGGTGAGGAGGAGGAGGGCGAAGACGGCGTTCGGGGAGGGGAGGGTGAAGGAGGGGAGCTTGAGGCGGAGGCGAGGGGGGCGGAGGAAGCTGAAGGGGAGGACGCGGAGGAGGTGGAAGACCGGATCGATGGATGCGCCGGAGGAGGAGTCGCTTCCGCCGGAGGAAGAGGGAGGGGGCACCGGGGGATCCGATTTGGATCGCATTTTCGGGTCGGGTTTTGGAGGGGGAGAGAAGAGCAGTGAGTTTATGTGTGTGAATTGGTGAGTCACTTTGGTTTAGTTGTATCACTTGTATGAATGTGGTTGGTTTGTTGGTTTGGAAATTGGGACTGAAAAAATTGGGAGTCTAAAGGCTTAATTGATTTTGTTTTTGATTGAATGTTAAGGGTACGTATTGATGAATTAAATCAGATTATTTTTATGAAGTTTAGTTCAAATTGATTAGAGGATATGAGTGAGTTTTTATTCAATAAAAGTTATTTTTACTTTTTATCATTTTTTTTGAATCAAAATATTTTTCGATTAAAAATCACATGCTAAATTTTATTTAAAGAGTTCATCTCTTTTAATATAAATTTTTTATAGTCAAAATAAACTTAAAATAATTTTGGTTTATGGTTTTTAATTTAGTTTAAGTTGTGATTTATGAGTAGATTTAATACTTAATTTTTTTCATAGTTATTGTGTATTTCAATGTTTATTTAATGAGTGTTGTTTGTTAAAAAAAATAGCTATTAACAAAATTCATCAATTAGTTCAAGACTTTAGTCTTACTTTAGGCCTCATAGTACTTGTAATTTTTTTAAAAGAAACTTAAATTTTAAAACAAAATTTATTTGAAAACAAAGGAGCATTTTGAGATAAATTTTAATAATATTTAACTCATTTTTTGAAACAAACAAAAAAAGTTTTAAGTTTTTAGAAGTTGTGATATTCATTTTAATATTTTTATTTATTCTTCTTTATATCCTATTAAGTCTTCTCTATCCCTTGTTTAATCATTGATAGATGTGATAAAATGGGTACAATCACCCAACTAAATTCCTACATGTTCAATAAAATATATAAAGAGAGGTTTAAATTTTGAGCAAAATTAAATTTAGATTTTTTAGCTTGATCCAATTGTGTTTTGATTATGAGTTTAGCTCACAAAAATCCTTAAAAACAAATTTCAATAAACTTGAGTTTCACATTAGAAACTTATATTGAATATTGATTTTATGGTCTATGACCTTTGACTTACATTAAGCACATGACTAGTCAAACCAAATTCATTCAATGATAATATCAGAGATGTTTAACTTAGTTGGTTAAATAAAATGTATGAGTGTTGTAAACTCACTCATACTTTGTTCAATTCATACAAATAAAAAAAATTCATTCGATAAAATATTAGATTTGAGATTTAATTCTAAAGCATAGATTAAATATGAGTCATTTTCGTTTAATTCAATCATACCTTGATATAAGCTTAACTCACAAAAGAAGTCATACAAATCTGATTTTCACCAAGCTTATACCACATTTTAGAAGGCCAAATTGAATTTTGACTTGTACTTTTTTTTGTGTGTTGAGTTTTTGACTTGTGCTTCTTTTTTTTTTTTTTTATAGTAAAAGATATAAAATATCCATCAAATTTATTGATAACCATCTTTAGAAAGATCTTTTCTTATTATTTTTTACCCACAAGACATAAACTTGAAATATCAAATAATTTTAAATTTTTATAAAAATGTCAAATTTGTATACCTAGTAAAAACTTCAAATTTAATGGTTGGATTTTTAAAAAAAGAGTATAAATATAAAGTAGTTTTTACCAAGAATTAGAGAAAAAAATAAGAGTAATTTGATTCATTCTCAATAGCCACGAAAATATTGGTTTCCTATGGACAATAGATTTTAGATAAATATGCTTGAAAATTATTTTTATTCATATTTTGGCTAACAATTATCCAGACACGACATTGCTGAAATATTGGTTTTCTATTGAAAATATATTTTAGATAAATAATATAAGCTTGGAATTTGATTTTATTCAGATGTTGGATAACTTCGCTTTCTGCCGACAAAAATAAATTTTGGCCTAGCAGTAAAAATGGGAACAACGACTTTGTTTAGAGCCAATAAATGTTGTCCAATAAAAACTAGATTATAGTAGTCCTTTTTCTTTACTAAAGATTATAGTAGTCCTATTAATATTAGAACTTGTATATTAAAAACTAATTAACTCCAAAACTTAAAAATTGTTTTATATATAGAAAAATTAATAATCTTATTTCTTCTCAGATTTTAGTTTCTATTTTACATTATTCAATCTTCTGATTATATTTAAGTTAATTATTTCAAGTTAAACAATGTGGTTCTGAAACATACGCAACATTATAATGCATGTCTTTTTAATTATATATACAAGTGGTTTTAAAACATGCATGAGAAGTTCATTAATTTTTCTTCAGTAAAAAAAAGTTTATTAATTCTCTATGAGACTACAGGAGTTTTTTTTTTTTAATAAGAGACATTTTTTCAAATTGGGAATTCAATTCCTATCTTTCATAGTTATTAACTTTTAACACATTTAGTGAAAGACATTAGAAAATTAGTTTCTAGTAGTATGATGAAATTAAATTCAAATTCCTACTAAGAGAAATAAATATTATGCTTTGAACGAGATGGTTTTTTAAAAAATAACTATAGAAAAAGAAGCTTATTTAGACTGAATAAAATTATTAAGGTAACAAATCATTTTTCTCTCAACCTTTGATAGAAATGGTATGTTTGTTTTTAAAGACAGAAATGAATGTGACGGAAAGAAAAACACCGGCAAATTTATAAAAGTGGGGCAATTTTTTTTTTAAATTACACAAATGTGTAGATTTTAAAAATATTATAAGATACAAGTTAATAATGTTTTAAATGGTGCATTATTCTTTTGAATTCGATACAAACATGTATCATTCCTCCTAAAACAACATTCTTAAAATTATAGTTTAAAAAAATAATACTAAAGTTGTGATTTCAAATACAATATCAAATATTTTATATTTTTTTAAAAAATATTAAAGTCGTGATCCAAAACATGATTTCAATAATTTTTTTTAAAATACGACCTTCTAAAGTCATATTTCAAAATATGATTTTTTTATATGAAGTCATGTGTTAAAACACTAGTTACTCATATTTTGTAAACATTTCAAAATCTATTCATTTCTATATTTTTTTTAAAATTGCTCCACGTATGTAAATTTGTCAAAAATTTCATTGTAATACTTTCTTTCTAGATTTGGACAAAAGAGAGAAAAGGAAAGTTATTTCAAATATTTTTTTTATTTAGAACATTTATTTTATTTTACATATAAATTTTTTATTAGTTTTTTCTCATAAAAAATTCTAATAATTATCTTATTTTCAATTTTTTCCCTTAAACCAAACATACCATAAAAATTGATTAAAAAAAGGAGTAAATGACCACTTCAGTCCTTACATTTTGCATGCAGTTACATTTTTGTCCATGTACTATAAAAATGATCAATTTAGTCCTCAAAAATGCAAACACATTGACATTTTAGTTTGACCATCAAATTATCTTCGTTTTGATTGATGTTGACCGCAAGTGTGGTATGTTGTTGCTGACGAGATAAATCCACATGTCCAAGAGACATTTCATGTTAGTCAATAATGTTTTGAACTAAAATGTCAGTGAATTTTTTTTTCACTACTACCACTCTATGATGGCTTTGTGATTTCGACGAAAAACTCAACAATAACATTGATTCTAGGGAACAAGCCCCAAAGTCATTCTTCAAACCTTGATTCTATTGCAACTCTAACTAGTCCAAGTTGAACCTTCTCCAAGTCGAGACCCTTAAGACTTTGGAATAGAGCTCTGTGTGCAACAACTCTCAGCATTCCCCTCCACCACCATAGGCGTCGTCACCCACCTACGAACTACCCTCCACGACTCGACTCCACTCCATGTTCCCCCTTCTTCCCCAAATCCTACCTAATCTTTCAGAAAACATGGTTCCACTTGCAATTCGAGATTGTTTGGTTATGGTTATGAGAACGGAAGTGAAAAGAGGAGAAAAGTAAGAAGGGGAAAGGGAAGTGGAATCGTGGAGGAGGGTTGGTGGATGGATGACAACGACAATAGATGTGTCTCAATGAAGTTGCTACAAGTGACAAAGGAATTGTCAAAAGAGTTGTCGAAGACAATGAAAAGATTGTTGAAAAAGAAAAGAGATATTAAAAAAATTAGAGTTGATAAATTGACTCTCACTTACCTGGTCCAAGGTGCGGAGATTACTTCTCTAACGTGAATTTACCACATAGTTCTTCATTTATTACATCACAAAAAGCATTCACAAAAATAAAGATAATTTAACACTCAGACTGAATTGTCAATACATTTATATTTTTATAAATTAAATTAATTATTTTTATAGCACATAGATGAAATTGTCATACTTACAAAATGTAGGGATTAAAATAATTATTAGCCTAAAAAAAGACTTTTATATTGTTTTCAAAATTGATAAACTAATTTAATTGAGCAATATTTTTTTGCTGAATCAAAGGGGCATTTAGCAATGATGAATAGTAGCACGAGTCCAGACAGCTGCCATTTTCCGTCATCACCGGCCGTAAAGCCACGTGACATTGGTTTTTTCTCCACTCTTTTTTTTTGTCTCGTACCTTTTGTTCCTGTCACTGTCTTCGCCTCTGCATTTTGAATTCAACCAAACACGACACAAGCAGCAGTTTAGCTTGCACACACTCCCTTACTCAACACACACTGTGTTCTCACTCACTCATTCATTTATTCATTCTCTGCTTCCTTCATCTTCTACTCTAGGGTTTGTTTGATCTCCACAATCATAAAACATGTTCAGCTTCTTCATCAGGAAAGGCGTCAGAAAGATCCTCAAGCGCAAAGACAGCGATGCTGGCGAAAAAGGTTCCATTTTTATCACCAAATCTTGTGTTTATGAGTGTTTCAAGCTTTCACATTCTTGCCCATTTGTGTTTGGTTGCATTTTTGGGACATTTTGTCATGTGGGCTTATCTGAGTTAGTGGCCTTTGTTAATGATCAGTGAACGTTGTTTTGTTGTGCACAATGAGGCTTCTGTAATCTGGAATCTGGAATGTTCCCCATTGTTGATTATTTTTACTAATTGCTGCATTGTTTTTGTCTTCTGTGTGGATTGATGAGGATTTTAATTTGTCTTCCTTATGCTTTGATGGTTAATAGTTTTACTAGGGACATCATACTTTTGTGGCCTTTGATGCTATCAAGGTTTTAAATTCTAATTATCAGTCGCTTTGCGGTTTCGTCGCGTTTGTTGATATCGCGGAAAAATTCGGCCCATACGGTCTCAAATACGGTCGCGGATAGTTGAAAAACTTTGATGTTGCAACCCAAATCACGGTCACGGACCATTTTTTGTTTTGGGACTTATTTTTGGATTTCCAAGTTTTAAGCTTTTGTTCTTTCTTTTAATCTTTCTCTGCTTATAACAAGAGTCAGTTTCTGTCACTGCCAAAGTACCTCAAAACAATTTAGCTTTCGAGTGATGTGCCTAATGCCCCCATATATGAAGCCTTTCAGGTGAGAGCGTGCTTTCGCAGGAGGAATTAATCTTGAGCATCCATTTATGGTTTATGATCTAGGTTGGTTCCTCTGAGAGCATTTTCTCACTTCAGTATCTTTCTTACGAAGAGATCATATAGATTTTAAGCTCTAGTATCATGTACTTTCCTTTATATCTTTGGCTGTTTATAAGAGATTTTGTTTTTGTAGCTGCTGTAGTACCTAAACAATTTAATATTTTAGTAGAATCTAGTCTATGTTCCTCTTTATAATTCCATCAAAGCCTTATAGTAGGGGGGCTACCAAGTGAGAGTTTGAAAAGTAAGAAGAGTCAATCTTGATTGTACAACCATATACAAATTGCCCAGATTGGTTTTACTTGAAACTGATCCTGACAATCCATGGAAGATTTAATGGTTAATATTGGCTTTTCTTTCGCTTTTACACTAAACAGTCAACTCAAATTCAAATCATCTTCTAATTAATTATTCATTTATGGTAAATCTATAATGAAACCTTCCTCTTATTTTCTATTACCTTTTCCTGGTAACTGCAGGAAGAGCTTTGGAAGACTTGAGAGCTTCTCTCTTTAATCAATTCCGTTCCTCTGAAGGTGCAAAGCGTCAACAGCAGCGTATATGTGGTCCAGCAATTGCACTTTCCTTCAATTTTCTGGTTGCGGTTGGTATTATTTTCATGAACAAAATGGTTTGTTTACTCTCTTTTTACCTCCTAACTGGTTAAGCTATGTTTTCTGTTGAAATTTCAATGTATTATGGTTTTTATTTGCTGACTTTCTTGGGTTTTTCTTGTTTTGTTTCAGGTGCTTCAAACTGTTCAGTTCAAATTCCCTATACTTCTTACACTAATTCACTACATAGTTAGCTGGTTATTAATGGCCATACTAAAAGCATTTTCTTTTCTTCCGGCTGCTCCTTCCTCAAAATCAACTCGATTGTCTACTTTATTTACTCTTGGATTTGTTATGTCTCTATCCACTGGCTTTGCTAATGTCAGCTTGAAGTATAATAGGTATCCCAACTATTCACATTTTTATTTGAAGTATTTGTTTTATACTTTTAATTTGATTTCTATATCTTCAGCATTGGTTTCTATCAGATGGCAAAGATTGCAGTGACACCATCAATAGTTTTGGCAGAATTTGTATTGTATAGGAAGAAAGTTTCTTTCTCAAAGGTATGTGGCCTCACTTTGGTTTTGCATATATCTCTGTCTCTGATAATAATAAGTAGGAATGTACAGGCCTAGCAGGAATACAAACTTTTGTATAATCAAAACAAATGAAATATGGACACATTTTGTACTATGAACTTCTTTAATAAAACATGGATCAAGTTGCTTATGCGATCCTTCGATGAGGCAAAGTGCGCAACCAATTTACAAAGAAAGTCTGTCTAGTGAATGCCCCCCTTTATCCTGACATCTATATTACACCTGCATATTTGTGGAAGATAACTAAATCTCTGAGAGTAGATTTTAATATGATTTCAAATGTGACCCGATATTATATGTGCTTCTGAGGTCCTATGAATGCAGTTCAAAATTGTCGTTGACTAAAGGGATCTAGCCACTGGACCATATTATAGTGTGTTGTGATTTATTAGGCTGTCTTGTATTGCTTTTTAGGAACCCCTAGCTTCATCCTATAGAAATGCTTTGCTTGATTTAGTTGGCCTATACTTTCTGGCTACAAATGATATGTGCACTCTATATTCTGGGGCAATTGACTTGTGAAGTTTTGTGATGTATTGTTTATATAAGGCAGGTGTGTGTGTGGGGGAGGGGGGGGGGGGTGTTAATTGATTTATGGCTTAATTTTTGTGATTTTTTCCCTAGGTTTCGATGCTTACCATAAATTTTGAAACTTTACAGGCATTAGCATTAACAATGGTATCTATTGGTGTTGCTGTGGCAACGGTGACTGATCTTCAGTTCCATGTATTTGGTGCTTGTGTAGCATTGGCATGGATTGTTCCCAGTGCTGTAAACAAAATCTTGTGGTCTAGACTGCAGCAGCAAGAGAACTGGACTGCTTTGTCGTGAGTAATTTATTACATCCTTTATAATTTTTCACCTCATCTCCCTTCTCAATCTTTGGTTCTGATGTGCACCAGAGAATTTCTTTCTTTCTATCTTGTCTAATTTGTGGATTGATTGACAGGCTAATGTGGAAAACCACACCTATTACTTTGATTTTCCTGGCTGCTATGTTACCCTGCCTAGACCCTCCAGGTGTTCTCTCCTTCAATTGGAACTTCAGCAATAGTATGGTGATTTTTGCATCAGCTATTCTTGGATTCTTGCTTCAGTGGTCTGGTGCTTTAGCACTAGGGTAAGTGAGATTTCTTGTTGTTGAATAATTATGTTTGGGAGAAGAATTTCAATTTGTTGTAATAGAGTACATAGAACATATTCTATTGAATTTTATAGGGATTCCACTTGGTTATGATCATTTGATTGACTGTGTGTATTGTAGAACACATTGCTTCTCCCTCTTCCCCCGCCCCCGGCCTCCCTTTTACCATGATATACGTTTGATTCAACCTTTGTTTCTTCTCTGATCTTTGTCATTTCTTGAGGTCTTGTGAAAGTAGTAACATTTCACCTTCACTTGGAAGTTAAGGGTCTAAATCACTGTTGTCTGTTATGGTGGGTTACATTACAGGTTACTTTTATAGTTTGATTAAATATTTAAACTGTTAAACTTTTTTTGTTTGGTTTTGGCCATCAGTATTTGGCTTATGGTTCTGCATATTCTTAACTCTGAAGCATAATTGCTCTTTTATTTTTCAATGCTCTTTTTTCTTTTCATTCAAGTTTAGCTCGACAGCATCCCCATGTTACATATTGTTTTAAATTGATTGAACCATCTACCTAAGATCCCAATGAGCAAAATATTTTTCAATTGTATATGTTGGTAGTACCACAGACTACTAATGTTTTCCAAATGTCAGAAGTACTCTTGCAACCTGATAATTACTAGAAGAGTGATGACCTATTGACTTTTGACTAAAGTTTATACTAAATGCCTTGCATGATTGTCTGCTGACATTTGGTTTCTAACATTACTCTATGGCCAAGTTCACAACACCCAAATTGAGAGTCAAAATAGAAATTTTGTTCAAGTGTATTTAAATGTTATGTATTGGATGCTAATTCTATTTAACATTCAGAACATTATTGCATCATGCTTTTTGTTTGGCTGAATACATTGTCGTTTACTTGTCTTTTGAAGGTAGGTTTTTTCATATATATATTTTCACTTATACCCTGCATTTTACAGAGCTACCTCAGCAATCTCCCACGTCGTCCTTGGGCAGTTTAAGACATGTGTCCTCCTTCTTGGAAACTATTATCTCTTCGGATCCAATCCTGGCAAAATCAGTATTTGTGGCGCTTTCACAGCTATTGCTGGTATGTCAGTTTACACTTACCTTAATATGAGGCAACAATCAAACAAACCATCTCCTCGACAGGCTTCCGTTTTGCCAAAATCTAAACTTGGCAAAGAAAATGGAAGCACCCATGATGGACATTACGCGGCCGAATCTGTCTAACTAAATGCCGAACTCTGCATTACATGCAGTGTTATGACACATTAACCAAACATTTTTCGATCTTTCTCTTGTTTCCAAGATTCTGATCTAACCATCTTGGGTGCTCATAGTGATGAGTCAGCTATAATATATTATCAAGAGATGCTCTAGCTTAGGGTGTATGAGTCTGTATTTCACATGGCAGCTACTGCTCTTAGAAACTTCAAACTTGGAATACCAACTGTATATGAATGATTTGGTGGATTCCATGCTAGAACTGGTTTTTTCTTCTGCTTTTATGGTAGGAGCTACAGCTGCATTTTGTTGTAACAGAGAACAGAAATTGCTATAGGACTTTAATGGCTTTCACAGTTTGCTGTAATTAGTCATTGAGCTTTAATGACGGCCTTATTTTAAAATCCTATACAATTCATTCTCTCCAACCTAGGTTTGTTAAATTTAGTAATCTCAGGGCTAATAAGTAGATTTTAGAGTGACGTTCGCCACATATATATCATAGGAATATAAAAAATATTAGAAGCCTCCCTAATTGACTCAAAACTATTGAAATTAAAATTGTTACATATTCCATAGTTATTAATTGTAAGATTCTTTTCTCAATTTTTTTTTTCTTTTTATAAGACTTTTCTAATTTTTAGATGTATTAATTCTTTTTTTCCTACATATTCTTAATTATTTTCTCTCCATATATTAATGAGAAACAATTTAGTGGATAGAGAGATAAAAGAATGATAATTTTTGAATGATAATACAATTAATTGATAAATTTAATGTGATTAATTAAACTAATTATTTTTTTAAGAGATGTGAATTAATTAAAAGATTCTTATAATTAGAAACAAATAAAATATTTCAATCAGTGATAAGAAAAACTAGGATTGTATAACCTGTTTGATTGGTGAAATATTTATTGTTTGTTTTTCTGTTCAATATCCCCCAAATGAACGTTCAAGGAGAAGTAATAATTTGTCGTTTCTTACAAAATGGGACTTTGCACCAGGTGTTCATGGAATGAAAACAAACATAGCCTTAAGTAATCAGTTTGATTGATGTGTTCTGGGTTGATTTTTATATGCTAGAAACTTATTTTCTAGTTTGCTGCCTTGTGAGTTATGACTTACCCTAGCAAGCAAGAATTTCTTCAGCACTACACTAATATTTTATTTAGGTTCGTGAGCAGTGGTGGATCCAGAAAAATAATCAATGAAGGTACTATTAGCATATTTTGGAAAATTTATTTATGTATGCACATTTAGTGGTACTGCCCCTGAAATTTTTTTTGTAAAATTTTTTTAAAGGAACCAAACAATTATAAACCATAATCTAAAGAAGTAAATAAATAGTCAAACCAAATTAGTGTTCTGGATTTAATAGAATAATGAAAGAAATTTATTGATAACTTGAGATGAGATTTCAAAAGATCATAATGACAATATGAGAGTTAGTTTAGATATAAGTATTGAGTTTGAGATCTTTGAATATGAACTGTTACAATATAGACTAAAATATTTCTACAAAATGCATATGGTTAAATTATACTTCTTATTTTAATGAAGAATTAGGACTTTAATCACTTTATAAACAAGTGCTAATGCATGAATTACAAATGAAAAATAATTAACATGCATCGCAAATTATATAATAAGTGTCGAAAATAATTAACAAATACTGCAAACAAGTGCTAAGGGTATATTAAAATTTTAATGGCAAAATTTAAGGGGGATAGAATATAACAAGCACCGAAAATAATTAACAAATACTATAAACAAGTACTAAGGATATATTAAAATTTTAATGGCAAAATTTAAGGGGGCATTGCCCCCCCTAACTTATAACCTGCATCCGCATCTGTTCGTGAGTCTAACCAATAAGACAGGTTATTACAGTAGATTACTCTTACGGGCAATGCAACACCATTCTAAAGATAATCCTGCAAAATTTACGAATTTCTTTCAGAATTTATGTAGATGCTTTTAATCCACACATATAAATTTATAAATGTCACACACACTTATATTGTTGTTGAGTATGTCCCCATGGAGATTATATTCTTTGGCAAATTCAAAGGGAATAATACCTTGGAAAAAAGCAGCCTACAAAAAACTTAGGCAAAATTACATGAATGGGTTAATTTTTTAAAAAAAATCATAGAAATGGATAGATTTTGAAAATATTATAAGATATGAGTAAATCATGTTTTAAAACACGACTTTACAATATCGTAATTTTTTAAAAATAATAAAGTCATGTTTTGAATTATGACTTCAAATATTTTATTTTTTTTAAGAAGTTGTGTTCTTAGAAATAACTTTAGCATTTTTTTTATTTTTTTATAAATGATACCTGGGTCCAAAATAAAAAAAAAATATTAAAGTGATTTCTAAGAACATGATTTCTATAAAAAAAAAATTAAAATGCTTGAAGTCGTATTTTGAATCACAACTTCATTATTTTTTTTAAAAAAAGATTAATACGTTCTAAAATCATGATTTCATATAAAGAAGTCATGGTTTAAAACATGACTTATTCATACCTATTTTTTTTTTTTAAAAAATAATCTATTCCCATGATTTTGCCAAAATTTTATGGTGCATAGTATCATAAACAACTATAAAATAGGCTTTGAATATATATATATATATATATATATATATATATATATATTCAATTTTCATAACCAGATATATATATAATATGGTTAAGAAAATTGATTACGTTGAGAAATTTACAAGTGGATAATTTGTTTCACCTGAATAATTGTAACATGTAAAAGAACTCCATCGATACTCATGGCTTTGGAGGTTGAAAGAATTACTGCTGGATCAAACAAGAATCTAATTACCATGGAAATTCCAGCTTGAATTTTTCCAAAGTAATGTCATGAATAATGATCTTGGGTTATAATGTCATGAATAAACCTATTTAATTAAGTAAAACACTATTAAGGATAGACCGTGATAGACATACAACATAATTAATATAGATGTTGGAATACAACATATTATAATAAATATTATAATTAAGAAACAAACATGGTATATACATATATAACTTCAAGAATTATGTTTAGATATAAAATCATTAGATTTATTATTATTATTATTATTATTATTATTATTATTATTATTATTATTATGCTTCAAAGTTTAAAACTCTTAGAAGGTGAGTTATAAGCCTAATTTAATATTACCAAAATGTATTATAAATTGAGAAATTTTTTTTCACTTATATATAGTCATATCACTGATCAACATGAGATATCCAAGAAAAACAAGTTCAATGTGTTTTTAAAAAACAATAAATGATCATCTCCATGTTGTATTTATGGATGGTGGAAGGCTAGTGCCTAGATTGAACATGGTCATTCCCAGCCCCGTATCAGACATTCTTTGATGGAATATTTTACAATAGATGGCATTTTGATGTTCCACCTGCTCACAAGCAACAACGATTGATGAATGGTAATAGAAAATCCAACCAATATTTTTTAAAAAACTTTTGGGGTGTGCTTTTCCATGTATGGAGGCAAAGAGAAAGGAGAAATACCTAAAAAAGCTTGAGAAACCAAACGAGGCCCAAAACACTCGCCCAAGTATTGAGATTCCTTATGAGATTCCTCCAAACCATGGTGAGAATAAGCTTTATCATCACACTAGCACGTGGCATTTTTTTGCTTTTGTTTGCATTGCCTTCTTCAATGCTAACCTCCTTCTGGCTCCCCATTACAGGAAGGTTGTCTCCTTCCTCAATTTCAAGCTCATGCATAGCTGCATATACAAAATAGAATACTTTAAATCAATTTAAAGTTTTAATTACAAATTCTACCACATTACAATTATTAGACAATTGGCATGGTAACAATATGTAATCACAGTCACAATTTAAAATTTTTCAGTTAAATTTTTGCCGGCCAAGTCCTTCCTTAGCAGTATTAGAGGAGTTCTCAGATGCCGATCTTCCTCCTCGCTGAGAAGAGCTTGCACACTAGCATTCCTTCAGCCAATCGGAGATTACCCAGCTGTGTCTTAATCGGAGAATTCCATATGTCTTGGAATAGATTGTCTTCAAATCGATGCTTAAGTTGATCCACTTGCATTGGTGGTCTCTTTCTTCCGTCGTCGCATGGTGAACCTCTCCTTGTGATCGGGATGAGGTAGATGCCCTGAGCTGTGGGGCTCCGATGGGTCCCTAATTCAACTTATTCTACATATGAGTCATATTTTTATCGAAAGAAGTTTCCCATTACGATAGAACAACAAACTGCTAATCTCATCCATTTTGTTCCTTTGAGAAAGCTCACGGGAAAACCCATCTAAGAAAAGAACAGAGCTTTCTCAATGGCCCTTTCGATTTTGACTTGTGCATTTAACACTTTATCTTTCTGCTAATCCGAAAAATCCCCAAAATGAAGACAAATGAGCGAAGGGCTTCCTTATGCAGATGCTTTTGCCCCTAGACAAGAAATGCTTATGAACTGATACATCATGATCTTTTATACTTTCTAAAAAGTAATTTTTGAAAATTTATTGATAAAAGAGTTTTTAGAAATTAAAAAAAAACTCCTACACAATTTCAAGTCTTCTTTGTTTATTATTTTCAAAAATAGATATATTTTTTTTGAAAAAGTTATCTATTGAAATAAATCAGTGCAACTCAGTATTATTATGCCTGGTATAATGTATGAGTATTGAAAAATGATGGGCACACACCTTGGACTTTTTATATATTTCTGTTTTAATTATTTTTTTTTCATCTTTATTTTATTCCTTTAAGGGACTAAAATTAAGGGGGGGAAAGTAGAAGTTAAGATTCTAAAAATAAGAACGAAGAAAGAGTTAAAAGACTACAAATAGATAAAAAAAATTTCAAAGACTAAAAACAAATAATTTAAAGAATAAACATAATAATAAAGCCTGCTCCAAAAGTATACGACTAAATGCTTTAACCAAGATTCATGAGCAAAAGACAAATACATATATAGTTAGAGTGCATGTATCATATGTGATTGTGAGATTAAGTTGCCTTTGGAGGCAACAGTTTCATGTGGAAAATCAACAGACTTGGAAGATCCAATGATCCCAAAGTCAGCAGAACCAACTCTGTTCACTCTATGTTTCATATTAACATCAGAAGTTGGGGATGAAGTTGAGCTCCAAACAAACATGTGTAACCCCTTATCATTATTACTTGGTTTTAGAGACGGAAAAATGACCAAATCATCACTAACACTCTTGCTCCTTGAAAAACTTTTCTCATGCTTGTTATTCAACATAATCTATTCTTCAAAACCGCTACCACCTTGGAGAGTAGTACTAGTTGGTGGGTGCAAATTCGTGCCACTGAAACTTGACCCTGATTCTCTAGATGAAGGGACCGAATAGATCTTAACCCTAGCTAGTAAGATTTGATGCTCTAGGTGAAGCCATGGACATGGATAGTGACTGCATAGTCCTCACCAACTCGTGAAGTTGTCCATTTTCTCCAATTTCTGCATCAGTCTACAATGGCTCTCTACCATTAAGAGAACCAACGTTTGAATCAACACTTAGGGTGGAAATTGCACCTCTATATTCAAACAAGACCAACAAATATTTTTATTAAATGTTACACCAAAAAATATTACTGAAGATTACATGTGTGATAATCACGTAACATAAGTATCTTATTCATTGTCTTCTTGGCCTTCTTGTTTGATATAAATTCTAAAACTATTATTTGTTTTTTTAATATATATTTTTTATCTAAAATTCTATTTGTTGTTAAATTTAGCAGCTAACTTAGTAAGTGTATTTTTTTTTTTAGAAAGTTAACTTAGTAAGTTAGGAATTGGCTTTCGGTCCTTAAAAACGATATATTTTATCCAACCATATATTTTTATTACTTGCAATAATTTGAAACATTTAACTTAACAGGAGCTAAGTTTTGATTTTTATTACTTTATTATAAACAATCTTTTCATAAATGCAAAAACACATTTCCGTGACTTCACGAAACATTAATTATACAAATTTGTATTGTTTGAAAAATGTTTTTATCTTTTAAAATAGGTTATAAAATACAATTCAAACTCGGCAAAAAAATTAAAATAATGCTTTTTAAATAAAAATTTACGAAAATATGGCAATTCAAAAGGTATTTACAAATGTACTGCTGCCAAACACGTCGGGTTAAGACGTGTTGAATCACGTCGAGCTTAGACGTGTTCAAACACGTCGTGGAGTGGCGCAAATGAGACCCAAACACGTCCTATATGGACGTGAGTTTGTACT
>PYAF01001154.1:459776-489745 GCA_007407185.1 Glycine tomentella | reverse complement strand
ACTGATTTGACTACACATTAAATTGAATAAAAATATATAAAGTTAATGGGTAGTCAATTCTATATTCACTGATTTGACTGCATATTAAATATATTTTTCAATAAATTTTAAAAACCTTATGTGTTTTAATACTACAAAAAATTAATTATTTTATTATTGTTTAAAGAAATTAGTTACAAAACATATTTTAATTAAAATAGAAACACGGTTGAAGGATTAGCAATACAGTTTATTAAAAATATTATAAGTGGATATCTTGTCCCCTTTTTTACGACATATTAAGTTATCAATTAGTACTGTGATTTGATAGGAGAGACAAACAATTAAAGAAAAGGTATAAGAATGAAAAACACTAAAAAAATTAAGAAATAAAAGTGTAATTTGTGAAAGAAATAAAGATAAAAAAAACATAATTAACCTAATGAATGATTGTAAAAAATAATATGATGAGTTAAAAAGAGGAGAAAAAGAAAAATAATGAATATTGCCTTTTGAGGAAGCAGATTCGTGTGGAAAATCATCAGCCATGGAAGGTCCAATGGTACCCAATTGATCAGAAGGGGCAACTACATGTCTCATGTTAACTTCAGAAGTTGACGATTCTCTCCAGCTCCAACCGAACATGTGTAACCCCATATTACTAATTGCACCACCACTACTACTCATATTTCTGTTTCTTTGGCCACCACTATGAGACCCTTGAAACACTGGTTTTAGAGACGGAAATGAAGAAACCAAACCGCTTTTAAAAACCGCATCACCATCACTCTTGCTCCTCCAAAATCTATTGTCATGCACCCCAAAACTTTGGAGACTAGTTTGTTCTCTAGATGAAGGAAAAGGGTAGATCTCAACCCCAGTTGAATAGGATTTGTGGAACGAAGAAGCCATGGACACAGAACGTGACATGCTCCTCACCACCACATGAAGTTGTCCATTTTCTCCAACTTCTGCATCAGCATGCAAAGGCTCTCTACCATTGAGAGAGCTAACACTTGAATCAACCCTAAGGGTTGCAATGGAACCTGCAGTCTCTGGAAATTGCTCCGAAATGAGAAGCTTGGCGCCTCTATACTCAAAAAGTACCAACAAAAGAGTGTACCAAATGACACTTTGCAAGACCACGATTTGTGTCATGAGGGCGTGTGTGAATTCTCCATACATGGCCTTCAAAAGAGGGTCCCCCATGACGAGTGTGTTGGGGAGTGTGATGAGTGAGAACAAGGTGATGGACCAGTCAATGCTGCCCCATTTTGTGAAAGTGTTGAATAGGAAAAGTGCAAGCAAAACCACGATTTTTTGGAGAGAGTCCGCGGCTAGGAACCTCAAGTTCATGGTGTAAGGGTTGTTGGATGAGATGAAGTCGAAGGAGAGGAAGGGGACGGCGAACACCGACACGAAACGGCTTATGCCGGAGCATTGTTCCGGGGTGAAGATCTTCCACCAACGGACGGAGCCGTAGGCTAAGAACAAAGCAAGATAGAGAGGCACAAGCGCCGCCACAACTTCATAAATGTCTTTTCCTTTGATCATGATGGTTGAAGCAAAAAGGGTTGAATTGAATGTGAGTGAACTGAAAGGGAGGCAAAAGGGGTTGTGAATTGTGAAATTGTGCTGGTGGTGATGGTGTTTAATTTGAAAAAGAGGAGTATATAACATGAACGTGAAAGAACTCCATAGAAGGGTAGGTAGAAAATATTGAGATATTCGTTAAGAAAAAGAAAATAAATTAATGAGAGTGTCACTTATATGCATGGAAGGTGCATGCTGTGCTTCGTTAAGAAAAAGAAAAAGGAAAGGAGGTCAACAAAGGACTTATAAGCTTAAGTTCGATTCAAAGTTCACGCTATTAAAATGTCACAAATCTTTGTAATTTATGGTACTATGGTATATATTGAAAAAGACAGTACGGTAAAGTTTGATGGCAAATGAAAACCTTTTGTAATTTATATCCTACGGTGGTCTGGAAGGCTTATTTTTGTGAATTTGGGTTGTAAAATGTACTAATTTTCTTTGACTTCTGCCGTGGACAGATTCTCAGGAGCATTTTATAAAATGAAATATTTTATGGCAATCTCAATAATTATAATTTTACAAAATATTTTTCTCTAAAGTCTTTCCTTAGAAAAAAAATGCCCTTGAGTATTAATTAGCAACGGATAGCAGATCCATATGCTAGCAAATAATTAATTTTGTGATGCATTGGACCCTTAGCAAACTTTTGTAGTATTTGTTTTAGTTTATATTTTTAAGAAATTATTTTTATTTTGACAAATTAGATTTGACACTCCTTTTTAGTTTTTTTTTGGTTGATTACTTATAAGAGTCGAGGAGAAAACTAATGAGTATGGTATCAACAAACAAAAGCATTACATACATATGATATTCATATCATATTAAACTATTTTCATTTTCTTAAAAGTTATAATTCAAATTCAAGGTCTTTTTAGAGTATTATTGAACTACATGCGTAAAGTAATTAGTCATGCTAATATAAGGGTTAAAACATTTGACACAGAGCACCAAAAACGCATCTTTATATATATATATATATATATATATATGATTTTGCTATTCATCTCTTTTTTTGGTTGAAGTATGCTAGCAACTTACACACAAAAAATTGAATGAAAAACCCAATCATTTTATTTGTTTTAGTTAATTTATTTTAGGAACACGTCGTAGTAAATTAAATGACTGTTTAACCATTTTTTAGAAGAAGAAAAAAAATCCATTAATCTCTCCCCCACACATTGTCTCTCCTCCCATCTCCAGAAAGTGGTGCAGTAGTCCGGGTTGGGCCGAGGTCCATATGGATCGGAACATTACCGTTTTGCAGGTTCACTATACCACCAAGAACTCCGAGCATTCTTATAGCCACAAAAAGAAAAATATTGTTGAAGCAAAGTGGCCATTGGAGAGGATGTACCATTTGGTGTAAATGGACCTTGGAGAAGGGACTAGAACAACAATTTTCATTTTTTTTACCCTTTCAATTGACCTTTTGACATGTTCTTGAGTTGATTTTCATATTCCAATGTATGATTTCAATTTCTGGCTCTTTTGATATAAAAGATTTCATTAAAAGTTTAAAAGAATATTAATATTGCCCATGACTCCATGGTCTGCGTTTGTAATTTGAAAAGAAAAGAGATTTTGGAGTTAGAAAGAAAAGATAGAAAGAAAAGGGAAGAGTCAGAAGACGTAGAAGAAAATTAGAGAGAAGAGAGAAAGACTGAAGAGGAGAGAGAGAAATTAAATTTTTATTTATTTTTTTAAAATAAATGTTATATTATTATTATATCGCTAATAAAGTAAATGAGAAAGAAAACTGTTGGATATTTGGTAAAAATATATTTGATATAGATTGTTAAATACTGGGAAAAAGGTGAGAGTGTGTTAGCAAATTATATATATATATATATAGAAGTGATTCATTTATTTTAAAATTAATTTTATTCATATTTTTATCATTTTTTTAGATATAATGGTTAAGATTAGTTATTTATTATAATTATTAGATTTTAAAAAAATAAATGATGAGAATAAAAAATAATTTTAAAAGAATTACTCTTTGAATAATTACATCCTCTCATATATATATATATATATATATAATCATGATTATATATATACAAATTTTGGTTTTCCTTTTAAATACAATAATAAGTTATTTATGATTAATTTTTGAGAATGAAAAAGAGCTTCACATTCTCTTTCTTCCTTTTGCATATTCTATGGGCCTTTTTCCCATTATGGTTTTTTTTTATTATTTTATTTACCAAATTGGGGCAGCTTTAAAAAAATTATCATTTGGGAGTAAATCGTGTTAAGTGGCACGCCTCCTTTTAAAAAAAATAAAAATAAAAATTGGTCGCTAAAAATTTGGTTATTAATTTTGGTTGCTAACACTTTTTGCGACAGAATATTATGGTCGTAAACATAGAAAAACAAAAATAATAATATTCTGTCACAAAAAGTGTTAGCGATCTAAATTAGTGACCAAATTTTTAGTGACCAATTTTTATGTTTTTTAAAAAAAGGAGTTATGTCATGTGGCACAACTTACCCCAAAATGGTATTTTTTTTAAAGCTATCCCCATTTGGTAAATAAAAAAAGAAAAAGAAAACCCCATTGGAAAAAAAACCTATTCTATGTATAGGTTATTCGTGCTAGAAAGTTATCTTTTTTCTTGCAACTGTTGCCACCTTTATGAGACAAGTATATGTAAGAAAATTGTGTGGTAGTACATACCTTCTTTTGTTTGATATTTCTTTATTTGTAAGCATGCTTTAGTACTTCTTTTAATTTGAGCTTTTGTTACTTGGTACGAGATGCTAGCTAGTCTGTTAATTAAGGATATTAACCAAGAGTATTTTATGGTTTCACATGCATGAATATTACATCAAACTTATACAATGTCTTGTAGCCGTAGTATGGATACTGTTTAGTCGTCATTATATATGTGGTTGCATAGGAACAACATTATTTTTTATGAAGATCATATGGATGCAATTTGCAAAACAATTGTTTGATAGGATCAAAATCAGATCATGGTCTTGGCTTAAAATGCTAAAATGGGAGGGTTCTAGGTCTCTTTTTATAAATGGTCTATTGAACCAATTCTATGTAATTTGAAAGCTTTGTAGGGGAGTAAAACAATACAACTGGTATAGATCATGGTAGAGGTCATGTGATAGATTAAACAAGGATCTGGTACTAGCTAGAAGTGATGAAACTCTAGCCTTGTGCTTTATTAACATGCAGGATGAGTATCAAGGATGATGAAACTCTGGTCTGCAACGAATATATAAAATTATTGCTGATATGCTTATCAATTTTGGTACATTTTCTTTACAACTTTAGTTAGCATGTCCTTTGTTGTTTGATGGACTTGGACTTCAATTGCAGCTTTTGGGATGTGATTTGTTTTAGAAGGTATGTAAATAGTATCTTTGTATAGAGAGGCGTTGTATTGAAATAGATTGAAGGATACAAATACACAATTGTATACAGAAGAGAGATATAAGATTGATATGATATAGTTAAAAAGGAAAGGTTAAAAATAAAGGGTAAAGTGGAGAAGGAATTGTGTATTTGAATATTCCCTTAATTAATAAAAATTAAAAAACAAACAACTAACCATTGACAATAAAAAAATAATTATGGTGCATGTCTATTTACAAGTGAATGGATTAATTAAAATGATTTGAAACTAAAATTGGAGTTTTTACTTGTACATATATGGCACATACCAAATAGGAAAATTAAAATTAAAAAAAACAAAAAGTTGACACTTTATAGTTAGAGCCAATAAATTTTGTATATGTATAATTTAAGTACACTACTTTAAATATATAATTAATTTAAATCAAATTAAGTACAGGAATACTATAGGATAAATTTTTTCCAAGTTTTTAATAGAGTTTCATAGATGAATAGTGTTGATAATTTTTTTAATCAAATTCTTCAAATAAATTTAAATAGGTGACACCATATGATTTTGTGGATTGAAATTAATTCATTGATTGTATCTCTCTCTCTCTCTCTTTTTTTTGTCAAATGATGGAACTTATGCTATGAAAAATGTCCTCATTCACAACAATGATCAATCTATTATGAGATTTTGCTTATAAAATTGTTCCTGAATTACAACTTTGTGAATTTAAAGATAATACACGAGAATAATATTTAATTTTGGTTTTGGTCCATATAAAACTATTTTTTAAATATGCCATTTAAAATTTTGTTTTGTTTTGTCCTTGTTATTAAAATAGGAATTAGAAAAAAATGGTACATACGCAATCATAATTCGAGTCACTTCTCTTCATACATATCTCTTTTTGAAACTCTTGTTTATCTTTAATTTTATTTTCTTGAATGCAAATACAAACAATCTTCAACTCAAGATAAAAACCCAAAATTATTGAGTTTATGTGATTTAGATTATTTGGGAATACAACTAGTCTCTAGGATACGATATCCGAACTTACGTGTCCATTGTTGTACACTTGCCCTTAGCAAGTACATATTTTACACATCAAGTTATGGCGCCATTGTCGAGGATTAGTTGTGTAGTTATTGGATAATTGATTTTGTGTAAATTGAACAATTTTAATTTCAGTCTTTTATGTTTCCATATATTTTTATTTTTCGTACATTTTTCCATTTCATGCATTTTTTATTTGTATTTGGATGCATTGAGGACATTGCACTATATAAGTGTGGAGAGGGCTACATTATGCTTCCCCAACTTTGAGCTATTTTGATATGTGACTTTTTGCATTATTTTGATTAAACGTGATGTTATTATGAATTTTCTTAGTTGTGAAATTTTGATTTCAAAAATCCCAACCCAACATAAAAAATGGATTTTCTTTAACTTGTAGCTTGGTAAAATGAATTTTTCTCGAGGGGGAAACATTAGCACAACATTTGTATTTTTCTTTGAGCTTAGCTACATATATGTGAGATTTGGTCTAGTAATTCTTTTAGTGTGTAGAAATTAATCCATTCAATGACATTATTCTATTTTTTTGTCATGACATACATATCCTTTGATGACTTTTGATTTTCTGAAATGTTGAGGCTTGTGTAGGCATTTTTCTGACATCAAAATATTAATACTTTTTCCCAAATCTAAACTGATAAATAACTTTTACTTTTTTCTAAGTTCTTATTTTACCTTGAACTCAAAAAGTAGTTTTTAGGTTTAAAAAAATTAATTATACAATTAGTCTCTTAATTATAATTAAAAGTTTAATTGAATTTTTTAATTATTAAAGAATTCAATCAGATTCTATTTATTGAAAAATATTACAATCATGTCATTTATGTCAATACTCTTAGTTTGATTGAGAAAGGTTGTTTATATAGACATTTTTACATTGGTTGTATTAACATTTAATTTAAAATTGTCTTTTTACATCGATTGTATTGAAAATTAATGCAAAAATCTATTTATATTGGTCACAAATCTTAAAAATGATGTCATTTTTACAATACAATCAATATAAAAATTTCACATTGATTTCACATCAGTTATATTAAAAATCGATACAAAATATCTATTTTTGTGACAAAAAAATATGATTGTAATATTTTTAAACCATTCCAAAACCTAATTATTAAACTTTTTAAATAATTAAAAGACATAATTAAATTTTTCATTATAATCAAGTAACAAATTATATAATTAAGTAAAAAAAAAACCCAAAACTTATAAAATCTAGTTTAACTTCAACACTTTCCACCCATAGTAGAGAGAAACTGTTGATTATCATTGACCTTTCTCCCATCTTATTTTTTTTCCTTTTCCTATTTAATTAGTTTCTAGATGGTTTACCATAACAAGTTCACAAAGCCCATAAGTCAACGAACACAGTCACACACAAACATATATTTTATGAAAACAAGGGTTGAAAAACTGTGTTTGCTGAGCTAGACACAACTAAATGTGAATTGGTTTGAAATAGCAATGAATTAGAAAACCCAATTTGGGACGACCTTGTTGGCTGATACTGTATCCTGTTGGCTTTGACCCAACTCCAATGGAGCGTCATGTGCTTAATTTTGCTATTATTATTCAATTCTAATCTTAGGTCAACTACCGCAGCCACCCCACGCTGTGGCCGTTCGATCAACGTGGACTCATCGAACGGTCATTGTTGTGCCTGTGAGGCTGTGACTATGTTGCTTTGCAAAATTCAAATGCTTTTACTTTTCTGTGTGGATGTGGAGAGCTTACGTATAGTTGCACTAAAAACGTTGAACACATTATTAATGTCAAATTATAAAATAAAAGAATAATAAATGTCAAACCTTCGTTTTGTCTAATTGAATTGAATTGGGCCTCACTTGTTCTTCGCAACGACAAAAGCACTATGCCTCCTCCACTACTATATATCCTTTTAACTTTTTATACTAAATACTATAATTTATGTGGTGCATGGAGCATATTACTAGCACATAGAATAAATTTTTCTAGTCTTCAAAACATGCTAACGTGCATCGTTTGGTGTCCTTTAATCTTTGTTTAGTTTAATTTTAAATTATTCTAAATAAAACTTCATAAAAAAATGTTACGTTAAAAATACAAAAATATGATAGATATTTTTAATAATTTTATTTTTGAAAAAATGAAATTAACTTGAAAAACTTATCTAGGAAAGTTGTTTTTTTTTTTTTAAATTCCGAGTTTTTTGAGAGAAAAAAAAAAAAAAGATAAGTGCCTGGCTCCATGCATTGAAGTGACAAAAAGATTACTTTGAATATAATTTTTATAGTAAACAAACACTGAACACCATCATAACGTTTCTCTTTCCAATGGTGTTGTGGCTGGCCAAATTAGGCTTTGAGCCTTTGACCTTGCAAAATAAATCAAAAGGAGTGATCCATTTTACGTCCTTTCATGTTGTGAATTATTTATGCTATATAGTTTGCTTTTAATAATCGTATCGAGAATCCATTCTTAATTTAAAAAATTAAAGTCCCATGACTTGCTGTTTGCTTTTACGCCAATACTTATCAAACACACGGTCAAACCATAAACAAAAGGACAAAAAGAAAAGGATGCAAATGCGAAGCATTCGATGAGATAGTTGCACAATTATTTTCTATTACCCAAGTGGACATATATTGAGCAATTAAAATTTACAAGTATAATAGAAGAATAATAAATATTTATGTAACTGCTGAGGGTGTACGTTTGGATATTACGATTAGATCAACCTTGCTTTTGTTAATGATATTAAAATCAATAAAAAAAATATTTAATTTAATGTAAACTAAAAATAAAAAACAAATAACTAATAAAAATAACGAAAAATATTTATTTAATGAAATGTTAACTACACATAACCTCTTTAATTGACAAGGGAAATGTTTTGTCAGAATAAGTAAAAGGAAATTTTAACTACTAGTACCATTTTATAGTATTTTTTTCTCTAAAGCATTCGTCATCTTATAATATTAAGGAAATATTTATTACTTTTTTAACTACTACCATTTTTTAGTAAAATTCTAGAAATTTTTTATCCATCACAGAAATTACCTATAGTTGCTTTAACTTATCAATTCCTCGTGCATGTAATAGATTTAAATATATTAGATAAATGTTTTAAATTATTTTTAAAAAGTTGGTATTAAAGTATTAAGTATTTTTTACATTTTTAATATAAGAAACATTTTTTAAACAAAAGTTTAATATTATTTATTTCTGATCATAAATATATAATAAAAAATGCCAAAATTTATTTATCCAAAAAATATGCAGAAAAAAAATGATGGGAGTGTGACCTTAGCTTTGGTTTTAGCTAGGGCGACGATAAGGAAAAGTAGTACATAACCTTTAATAGCGTTGACTGTCGTGTTTGTAAAAAATGGAAATGCAGAGTTTATGTCTTTATGAACAGAGGCTTCATAAAGCACTATTGAATAGTATGAAGAACTTTTTCGTCAAAAAGAAAAATAGTATTCGCCCATTCCTATCCGTTAAAAAAATGATTTTATTATATATGATAATGATAATGATAATTTGTAATTAGATATATATATCTTTTATTACAGTGTATTATAATTAAATTCTTAATATTTAAGATAAGTAAAATTATTCAATATTTTTATTTAAATGATTAATTAAAATATTCACTGTTATATTGTGATAAATTACAAAATTTATAAATAAAAATCATGAATAAATATTGCCTCAAAACAATTCAGAATCATGCAATATATATAATGTCCGTACGCAGATTCAAATGAAACCATGTGCATTTCTCCGGACCTGTTTCATCTGAAGAATTTTTTTTATCCTGCTGTAATAATCATAGTTTATATTCTAAATTAAGCAATTATTTTTCATTAAAGAAATTAAATTAAAAAAGTAACAAAATTAATATATATATATGTAATGAGAAAATCTATAATCAATTCTAAGAATATGAAAAAGTCTATAATTAAAAAGGAGAAGAAGTTTGGTTCCACTTCCACCCTCTTAATAAGTTGCCAGTTCGCAGTGCTTATTTGTCAAGTGCACTGGATTCAAAAAGGAAAAACAAACAAAAAGATATTTCACAGGATAGAGATTATTAACCATAATGATCTTTTTTAATGGTGTGTTTTACACTATTTTTTTAAAATGCCTAATTTGAATTTTTGATAAAAAATTAAATTTAGCTTTTAAACATATAAAAAGTATAACAGATTAGATATGCAAATAATTTAGTAACAAATTAGTCTTTAAAATTTGTAATTTAATATTAAATTTATTATAAAAATATAACTTATTGACAAATTAATTCCAAAATTTTTTTTAGTTAATAACAAAATAATTTTATATATTTCAGATTAAAATATAATTTTTGTTTTCCTATTTTTTAAAATGTGTGATTTTAGTCTTTTTTTAATTGAAACATTTCATCCCTATTTTTAAAAAGTCCTTTATTTTAGTCCTCTAATTTTTAATTGAGATAATTAATCTCCCACTTTTAAAAATCCACTTTTTTAATCCTTTTTGATCAATTTCAAATATTTCTGAAATTATTGATATATGTTTTTTGCTAATGGATACATTTTTATTTATTATCCACACAACACATGTTTTTTTAATTATTTAATTAATAACAAACTTAATTTATTAAAAAAATTTAAAATATATAATCAAGTTTGAAATTGAAAAAAGAAACTAAAATCATAAATTTTTTAAAAAGTAAAAGACAAAGTATCTAAATTAAAAAAAGACAAAAATTATGAATTTTTTAAAATAAAATTACAAAATTAAAAATATAAAATTATATTTTATACTAAATTTAATAACATAATCAATTTATGAAACTTTTTACCTATTCAAAAATAAAATATAAATTTTCTATCTCTAACAAACTAATTTATTATCATTATAGTTTCAAGGATGAAAATGAGTTTTTTTTATCTTCTATTCTCTTATGATCTGTTTCCCACTTTGAAACGAAGGGAAAGTGTGGGGCCCACCACCAACACGTCTTTTGGACCTTCATAGTAAACCTTTGCTTTGTCGTGGCGTACTTTCCTCTGTTGCAAACCCAATCTTAGCCCTTGGATCCACGAAACCTCTTTGACTTTCCAACCCCTTTCTCTTTCTTTTATAATCACCCTCTCTCCCACACCCTCCCACCAAAGCCAAAGACCAAAACCAAAACCAAAACCAAAACCAAAACCTCTTCTTTTTTTCCTCACTCTCTAACGTTAATTCTTTGTTGTCTATGATGGCATTGGATATGATAGATGTTGTTCCCAGAACGAGGATGGAAGAAGAAAACATAGCAATACAAGAAGCAGCTTCCGCTGGATTAAAGAGCATGGAGCATTTCATTCGTCTCCTTTCTCCTTCTTCTAATTGCAACTCTTCTTCTCTTCACAACAACGTTAATAATCTCAATCTCAACAACCTCGACTGCTCCGAAATCACCGGCTTCACTGTCTCCAAGTTCAAACAAGTCATCAACCTTCTCAACCGCACCGGCCACGCCCGCTTCCGCCGGTCTCCACCCCAAGCCCAAGCCCAAGCCCAAACAAATCCTCAACCGCAACCTCAGACCCAACAACAAGGGTTCAGTTTAGATTTCGTGAAGCCCACCATTCTAAACTCAAAGCCCAGCAACAAAGACGAAACTTTGACCCTTTCAACAACCTCTTCTTCCTTCACGTCCTCCGTCACCAACGACGCCAGCGTCTCCGACGGCAAGATCGGACCTTTCCTCCCTCCCTCCGCCGCTAAACCCCCTCTCTCCTCCGCCCACCGGAAAAAGTGCCGCGACGCCGCCGCCGCACTCTCCGCCAAACCTTCCTGCCACTGCTCAAAGAAGAGGTTTGTTTTTTTTCCTCCACACCCTTCAAAAATAGTAATTAAAAAAAAAGCAAATAAATAAACAAAGAAACTGATGTTAATTAATGTTTGTTTTCTTAGGAAATCACGCGTGAAACGAACGATTCGGGTGCCGGCGACAAGCTCCAAGATCGCCGATATCCCCCCGGACGAGTATTCGTGGAGAAAATACGGTCAAAAACCAATCAAGGGCTCACCTTACCCTCGGTATTATTCTATTCCTTCGTCTATCTTCATGTTGAATCGGTCAAAGTCAAATGCAGATCTCAAAGTTCTTTCTTTTTTTCAGAAAAAAAAAACTATGATTAAGGTTTCTGATAAAAGATCGAACTTTGTTCGGGTTTCCCAATAAATTTATATGTTGTTTTGAATGTTCGATATATTGAAATTTTATTTTTGGGTTCTTATCATTAAACATATTTAAGCCTCTAATTAATGTATTTTTAGTAATGTTCATTTGAAACTTCACTTCTCTTCAATAGTTTACATACCTAATGTTCAATTAAATTGAAACCTTTCTTTGATTATTCCAATTTTATTCAATGAACAACACTATAAAAAGGAGCATATAAGGAATTGAATACAGTAGTATAAGTTTTGTGCTTAATTTAATTTGAGCATAATTAATAATTAATTATATATTAATTAAATTGGGTTTTGAATTGGCAGAGGGTACTACAAGTGCAGCACCGTGAGAGGGTGTCCGGCGAGGAAGCACGTGGAGCGAGCGCAGGATGATCCCAAGATGCTAATAGTGACTTACGAGGGTGAGCACCGTCACGTGCTGCCGTTAACTTCGGCTGCCGGCGTTAGTTTCGGCCATTGAGTTAATTGACGGCGTAGTTTTGGAAACTTGACGGGGGACGTTAAATGACCGTCGGCCGGTGAAGGTAAAGGCGGATGCGAACAAGGATCGATTCGGTTCGAGGACGGAAAAAGAAAAGAGGGAATTAAAGTCAACTTTCGCCTTGTGGACTGACTTTGCTAACGGAGTCGTCTAAAGAGTTGACGAGGACTTTTGTGTAAATTTGACCCCAATTAAAGTAGTACAGGTCTCGAAAAATGAAAATTATAGTGATCTCATCTGTTTTTCTTTTATGCAAATTATTTCTATTTTTTTAAAAAAGAGGCATTTATTTATTTATTGATTTGATTTGATGTTAGAGTTGAATTGGTTGAAGGATGGGGCAAGCAATAATTTTCTTGGTAGAAGAATAAAAAAATAATAATATTGGGAGATCTAAGTTGAAAGATTAGATTCTTTTTGTTGAAAGAAAGAACGGTGTTTAGGGGCAAAATGTCAAAGTATGAGGGCCCCACAGAGAAGCATGTGGAGTTGGAATAATAATGATAGCTTTAGCATTGAGTAATGGAAAGTAGAGGGGAAGGGATGGAACAAGTCAATGGTTGTTATGGCGAGTGGGTCCCATTGCGTGTTGTTACTTCAAAATTCAAATATCTCGTTCTCTCTGGTCTAATCTCTTTGACTGGGGTGCGCGTCTCCAATTAAGTTACGTAACCTAACCTAACTAACATAGATGACAAGGTTGACTGGTTGAGGCCATATAATAGTAGTGTTAAAATTTTATGAATTCAATTTTTTCTTAAATAAATTATAATTCATAGAATTACAAACTAGATCATGTTTTGTTTTCTGCAACAACAAATTACAAACTACATCATGCGAACAGATTATGGTTGATTTGTACAATCTTCAAATTAGTCTTTCTTAATGAATCTGTAAATAGTTGCAATTGGGGTTGTGAAAGGAAAAAAATTATTGTTCAAATTGATTTTGAAAGAGAAAAGTGTTGAAGAAAGCTAACAATGACGTACTTTAATTGTCAATTTCGTTTCATCTAGTGAGTCGAAATAGGTTAAGACTAAAGAAAATTTTATTTAAATAGATCTAATAAAATTTAAAAGTTGAAGGTCTAATTTTGTCCTATTACTTGTCATATTAATTTTTAGAATTTGTTAAACTTATTTAAATGACAAACTCGGCTTGTTAGCCATTAATTAAATTAAATTAAATTAAAATTAAGAAGTACATTTGAAGGAAATAAAATTAAATATTCATTATATGAAATTAGAATAAAAACATGATTTATTAAAAAATAAAGATAAAAAAAGGATTCAATAATATTAAGATCAAGAGTGAAAAAATAAAAGACTTTTACTCTCTGCGAGGATTTTATGGAACCCTTGTCCCCCCTACCATTATTGTTGCTGACAGGCCTAATGTACCTTAAGATAAACCTGCATTTGTCTCTTTTAGAGACAAGGTTATGTCCCAAAAATTGATACCCCCTAAATGTCCAAAAATTGACCTAATTGCTCAGAAATTGGTTTCTATTGAGTACAAAGGAGTAAACCCTCCATGCTCAATGAACTCTGTTTTCCTTGAAAAGATGCATTAATAATAAAGTATGTAGAGTGTGTTTGAATGAAATATTTTAAAATTTAAATAATTAAAAATTATGAAAAATTAAAATGTATTAATTAAATTTTTTTGTTTAGATAATTCAATTTAAATTCTTTGTTTGAATTAAATAATTTCAGTTTTTTTTTCAATTATACTTTAAAAATATAAATGGTTATATAAATAACAAAAAAAGAAAAGAAAAGAAAACTTTCTTGATACAGGAAGAAGCGGTTCAGCTTATAAGATAAGGTTGAATCAGCCACAGGCGAGGTTGGGTGGGATGGTCGGAGGAGGGACGACGATGTTGGTGCAGAGGATGGAGAGGAACCCAACGGACTGGGGCGTTTTGCCATCATCGAGGAAGAGGTCCTCGGGGACCCTGAGGGCGACAGAGACGGTGAAGGCATAGACGAGGAGGGAGCCAAGCGAAGTGAGGAACAAAAGGACGAAGGTGGTGGTGAGGAGGAGCGAGAACGTCTCGAAGTCGAAGAAGTTGCGGCCGAGGAGCTGAAGGGGGTGATCGTTAAGACAAAGGAGGTAGAGGAAGAGCCACGAGGCGAGGAGGTATATCCTTTAGGTTTGTACATGCGCCCGTTGGTGCGGTGGACCACCTTGTACATCATCTCGTCGATCCCAATGCAGTTCAGCCTCTCCAGATCTGACAACGGGATCACCTGCTGTGTCGTCGCCACCGCAACAGTCGTCGATGGGGGCAAAGGAAGCAGCACTGCCAAGTTGTTGTCTCGCGGTAGCGGCAGCTTCAGGTCCTTGTGGTGCGAGCGTCTATAGAAGAAGAGAATTTCAATTTTTCACGTTTTAGAAGGAAATTAAAATTTCACATTTTTAGTAGTTTAAAATTTTGTTTTAAAATTCCAAAAATTTAAATTCTTCATATAAAAACATCCAAACATATGAATTTTAGATTAAAGAATTTTAAATTATCTGATAAATTACTTTCTCTAGTTAAAATTCTTTATCCAAACACACTCTTAGGGAAATTTGTTGGCTATGAGACTATGAAAGACCGACTTCATAAACTATGGAAACTTCAGGCTGGTTACAAAATGATTGACGTTGATATGGTTACTACATAGTCAAGTTTGACTTTGAAGCTGATACGGGAAAGGTTATTGGAGGAGGGCCATGGATGCTCTTTGACCAAATTACCTTGTTGTGAGTGTATGAAACCCATGGAAGCTATGGTAGATAAAATCATGGTATGGGTAAGGTTTCCAAACCTAAACATTGTCTACTTGATAAAAATTTCTTGTTGGCACTTGGATCTGTGATTGGTACTCCCATTATGGTTGATACTAATACCCTAACTTCTACTAGAGGGAGGTTTGTTAGGGTTTGCGTGGAGATATATCTTATCAAACCCGTGATAAGAAAGTTTCAAGTGGATGGTTTATTGATGAAGGTGGTCTATGAAGGTTTACATATCATATGCTCCAAATGTGGGTGTTATGGGCATGCTACTTGAGATTATAAACAATCAGGGTGAAACAATCAATCAGGAACATTTTTTTCATTAATTATTATTTGGGGTCGATTTTGAATAATATCCAAAAAAAGGTAAGTCGTAAAAATCTATTACAACTTTTGAATTAAAAGTGGTGATGAACGTTAAGACTTCTATTTTTTTAAAACTAAAAGTTGTAAAATATTTTACGACTTTAGTTTAATTTTTTTAAAAATTAATAAATTGAAAGTCATAGGATTTTTTTTATGACTTCAAAGTTGTAAAGTTCTTTTTTTATATTTTTTATCAAAAAATTTTCTAAAAAATTGTAAATAGTTATTTAATTTAATTATTTAATAAATAAATGTAATTTTACTTTTTTTAGTTTGATTTTATATTTTCTATATTTTTTAAATATTTTTTTATTTAATATATTTTCTATATTTTTGTATGGTTTTATTTAATAATTTCTTGATTTTTGGTATATTAATTTATTTAGTTTATTTTCTATATATTTTTTTAGTATTGTTAAAGATTATTCTTTGTTTTATAAATTTTTAAAATAATGAAAAATACTTAAATTTAAATGAAATTGGTTCGTGCATCTCATTATGTATATGAGTAGTGGTTGACCTTTCTGATGTCTCTCGTCGTATTAAAGGATCAGGTATAAAATATGGATCCAAATATTGAGGCCATTTATCTTCGCTTCTAAGGGAATGAAAATGATGCTGATAAATTTTGTAAATGTTTTTCAACTTGTATACAGAGTCAATAAAGTCATTGTAATTTCAATTGCAAGAATCACATGATGCAATTGCATGTGAGCAAGGAATTTGAAATGCTTGATCGGTTACGACTTGAGTCCTTTTAAATTTAAGTCTTTTTTCATTCAACATCAACATCAACAATACCTTTAATCCAAGTTAATTGGGGTCGGTGGTAGATGAACCCAATGATAAATCGAAAATGAGACAGAAAGAGAAAGGGAGAGGGGAAGAAAAAACTGGAAATAAGACAAGAGAGAAAAAAAGGTGAAAGGAAGAAGGGAGAAAAGAAGAGGAAAAGAACTAAAATAAGAGAATGACTGGAACATAGAACTACTAATGAGTTTAATCCTCCACCAAGCTTATAGTTTTTCTCCATTATGTCCTAAGACATACCGTCCGTCAATCTATATCCCACTCCATAAGGTCTTGTTTAATTACCTTTTCCCAAGTAAGTTTGACGAAGATGGAAATGAATATTAAAATTTTAATTGTCTCTTTCATACTTGAACTCGTCCCACTTTTTGTGTGGACTGAGACGAGAATAGTCTAACCCATCCTCAACATCTCGTTATCATATTTAGATGAAGCAGGAGACAATAAATGAGTAGTCTTTGAAAAAGAAGGAAACATAAAGTTGTTTAAATATGTTTACATAAAAATATATTTAATAAATTGAGAGAGTGTAAATAACAATTATCTTGTATTCATAAAATATATTTAGTAAATTGAGAGAGTGTAAATATCAATTACCTTGTATGAAAAGAAGGTGACCCATATGACCCACCAAAATCAATGTTACTTATTGGAATAGATTAGATAGCTCTTCCAAATTGTACACAAATCAATCTCAAATAATGAGATATAAATGTGAATGGAAGCACCATTATAATTAATGTATAGCACAAAAAGATAAACATGATTCAATATCTTTCTAGTTAGAATTTCTACTTATATATTATTCTTTTCATTATAAAATAAGAGTCACATGTAGAAGAAAATATATTTCAAAACAAGTGTTATGTTAATTAGTTAGGATGATACTTATTTTGAAATGAAAAGAATATTAAGTTTAATTGTATTTTTTGTCTATCAAGTATTATGTGATTTTAATCTTTAAGTTTCAATTACATTAATTGGGTCTCTCAATTATTACAAATGTACAATGTTAGTTCAAATTCTAATTAATTACACCAACTCAATCCTCTAAATATCATAATTGTGTAATTTTATTTTATTTATTATAATGGCTGAAATATATTGATTTGACATTAATGATGACATGTCACCTAATGTGACACTTACACGATGGTGTCATCATGACATCATGATGACATGATAATTGATTTGGATAACTACATCCTTAATTTGACATGTGTGATTTTAGTTCTTTAAATTGTAAAATTATGAAACTTTAGTTCCTTAAATTCTAATATACATTTATAGAAATAAAAATTAGTAAATTAAAATTATTATGCTATCTATAATTATTATTTATAAATTTTACTTAGATATAAGTTAGATGAGCCTGCCAATCGTACCACCGGAGCGGTTTGGTTGAAAGTCCTTATTACCTTGGATCCTATATATAAGAAATAATTATCTAATTCATCATAATAAAAGAATTAGTTAGATTAGTTAATTTGTCATAAATTTTAATTTTATTTCGAGACTACTCATTATGTTAATGATTAAATAGGGAGTTATTTTTTAAAAGATAATTTTTTAACCAAGTATTCTTCTTTTTTGTTGACAGGTCAATAAATACACAAACTTTCATGAAAAAATTACTTAATCATTAATTCGTCTTACAATTAATTAGAGGTAAAAAGGAAATTTAATAATAAAGTAGTCCTCTATCTTTTATAATTAGGATTAAGAAAATATTAATTTTTGTTTCTTATGTATAGGACTGAAGGTAATATTATATTAGAATATACTAGTGAAAATATTATTATATATAGTAATAAATTATTATATGATAAAAAAACTACTGAATATATTAATATATTTAATATGAAAAAAATATATTTCACATTTTATATTATTTTTAATTTATTAATAATTTTAACAACACAAGACTAAATAGCATAAATGTAAATTTTGATGCACTAAAATGACATATTACAATCACGACTACATAAGTATGTCAAATCAACACTATGTCAACATGATATATTATCATTGAAGTGTTAGATTGGATAACACATTATTGATCAATGTCATATTAGCTATTTACAAAGGATAAAATAGCACACAATTGCAATATTACGGACCTATTTGGCAGAATTAGAACCTAAGGGATTAAAGTCACATTTATAATACCTTAAAGACTCAATTGACATGATTAGAATGACTAAAATCATTTAAAAAAAAATAATAAAGACTAAAATCATAAATTTGCAATACCTAAGAAAGCAAAACTACAATTAAGACAAATTATTATCTTGCTAAACTATACTCTCTCTTTTATGAATATGCTTAAATTATATATTTTTATTTTAAAAATTACACTTTTTTTAAAGCCTATAATGCATAATTATCAAGTACATGGAACAACTTGGATGATTTTTTTTTTAGTTTAATCAGAGGTCTGGAGTTCAAGTTTTAGGTATGCAAATATATTAAATATCTAGAGGGAGAATTTTTCTACTCATAATAATCTCACCTATCTCAAATATGATCGTGACTCATAAAGGATACATGTGATTAAAAAAAAGCTAAAATACACTACCTTTTCATTTATATTTTAATATTGACAATTTTTTTAAGATAAACTAATGAACGTGCCTTAAAAAAGACTCTCTATAACGTACATCTGTATCACACTTTTTTTTTTAAGGAATCACACTTATTTATTTAAACACCATTTTTTTAAAATTTTTAATTATAAAATGGTTTTTCATCACTTATATCATTAGTTTTAATTCATAAATAAATATATCATTAGTTTTAGAATTTTATTAAAATAATCATTTCACTTAATTATATTCCTAAAGTTGGTGTTAATTAATAATTAAATAACCGGTTCACGATAAAATTGATAGTTACGATTGAAACCATTTTTTTTCCTTTAAGAAGCATTACTAAAATATATTAAGTTAAAGTATAATATATATTAACTTAATTTAATATATTCTAATGAAATTATTTTATTTTATTTTTCTTGAAATAGAGTTTATGAGAATTTGATTAGAACACACTGAATATGAAAAAAAAACTATGCAGATATTTTTTATTTAGAATAATTTCTGATATCTTCATAATTCTTTTTTACTTTAATAATGTAGGAAAGTATTGTCCTTATTATTTTCAAACTCACAACTCTGTAATAAGCTAGACTCCGATATGCATGTGGCCTACTATTTCATAGTATATTTTCTCTTTAACGCATTGGATGCTTATCCGTGACTGAAGAATATGAACTTCATACCAGCCACATATTCGTCTTTTGTGTAGACTACATAATTCTTCTATATGAATTAATCAACATGCATGCCCTACCAAAAAGGGTGACCATGATAACTATCTATGCATGGTGGTGGTGCTAACTACAAAAGAGTACTGAAAGTTGTTGTAGATGTCAATCGAGTTTAAAAGGAGAGAAAAAAAGGGCATCTCCTTGGAGCTTTCTATGGTTTCTGAGGAAAATTGAAGAAGCCATCATTGACGATTCCTACACTTGCATTATTAATCATCAATTATAAAGTTCACTTTTTAGATTTTTCTTCATATCATTATTATGTTTAATTACATATTATTCAATTGAAGATCATTATTTTTTTAAATATTTAATTTAATTCTTCCTATGATATTTTTATTGATTTTTTTCTTATTAGTTAAAAATATTAAATAATTTTTTAATGTTGTATATTAATTTTGTAAAGTATTAAGAAAATTAATTATAAATTATAAAATGAGATAGCATTATTTGTTGAAGAAGCGATAGTGGAAAGCTAAAGTAAACATATAATCTCTGGAACTTTTTAGCACGCAGAAACCAGAAATTGACTCAACTGAGGGCAAATGCCATCATAACAGTTTATCTCGTTGTTGACTTAGAACTTAGAAGGTACTAGTATATTATAAACTTTACTCACACACACAAAAAAAGTATATTCTAAACTATTATAGGAAAAAATGATTATTTTATATTAACTTTTTTACCCTAACTTTAATCCAGTTATACTAAAAATGGCCATTTCCGTACTGTCTTTTTTTTCCTGTAAGTTACATTTTTTTTAAATAATACAAGATATTTTTATAAAACAAAATTAATACAAATGGTAGGAATATAATAAATTTTAATTTTTAAAATCATAATATATATAATTAAATTTGTCTTTCATTAATTTTTGACATGTCTTGTAATTTTAGTTTCTATCTTTTTTTTTTATCAGTTTTGTGATCGCTATAAAATTTTATTTTATAGATTTTAGTCTTGTCAAGATTCATCAATAACTTGACAACCAAATCTTGGAGAACAATCTCGATATTTCTTAAATATAGAGACTAAAATGAACATCTTTAAATACAAGAGATACTTAGATAAAAAAAAGTTTACTGCAAGCTAGCTTATAAGGAGAATATCCAATGTCTTATGAGGAGAATATCCAATGTCAAGAAATAGGATGTTCTTGTTGAATATCCAAAACGATGTTGAAAAATGTCTTAAAGCTTGCTACATTGATGCATCCTTACTGTGACATCTTCGATTTGGGCACTTAAATTTTGGAGGCTTAAGTTTACTATCAAAGGAGAAGATGGTGAGAGGACTATCCTTTATTAACCACCCTAATCAACTCTATGAAGGATGTTTACTTGACAACCAATTTAGAATGAGTTTTTCAAAGGAGTCAAACTCAAGAGCTAAGAAGCCACTCGAACTAATACACGTTGACGTCTGTGGGCCAATCAAGCCAAGCTCACTATGTAAAAATAACTATTTCCTCCTTTCATAGATGATTTTTCAAGAAAAACATGGTCTATTTCTTAAAGAAAAAATCAAAATTTTTTTCCGCCTTCAAGAAGTTCAAAGCTGCAGTGGAGAAAGAAAGTGGTTGAAAGATCAAGGTCATGAGACTGATTGAGGATTAGAATTCACTTCCAAAGAGTTCTGAGAGTTTTGTGAAGAGAATAGAATTAGACGTCCCCTGACAGTTCCAAGATCCCCCCAATAGAATGGTGTGGCAGAAAAAAAAAATAGAACAATCCTTGATACGGCTCGAAGCATGCTTAAAAGCAAGAAATTGCCAAAACAATTTTGGGCAGAAGCTGTTGCATGTGCAATTTATATGTCCAATCGATCTCCAACAAAAGCGTATGAGGAAAGGCACCATAAGAAGCTTGGAGTGAAAGAAAGCTTGGTATCTCTCACTTGAGGGTCTTTGGGAGTATAGCTCATGTTCATGTCCCAGACGAGAGAAGAGCAAAACTTGATGGCCAGGGTGAAAGATTCATCTTCATTGGTTATAATTCAAGCTCAAAGGGGTACAAGTTGTACAACCCAAACAACAAGATGATAGTCAGTCGAGATGTGGTGTTAGACAAAGAAGGACAATGGGACTTTGAGACTCATGAAAAGGAACACAACTTCTTTCCTCCACTTGAAGAAGAGAAGACACATCAACATGTTCAATAAGAGCTCACCCCATCAACATCAACCACTCACGAAGACACTTTGCCATCTCTTTAGAGTAAAAGGGTCGTGTCACACAAAAGAACCCTCCAAGATCTTTATGATCGAACTGATAGATTAGACAATATCACACTATTTTGTCTCTTTACAAATTGTGAACCAGTGGACTTTGAAGAATTTGTGCAAGATAAAAGATGGAGAGATGCCATGGACGAAGAAATTAGATCCATTGAGAAGAACGACACATGGGAACTTGTCACCCTTCCGAAAGGGCACAAGGTTATTGGTGTCAAGTGGGTGTACAAAACAAAGAAGAATGTCAAGGGAGAAATTGAAAGATACAAGGCAATACTAGTTGCAAAAGGTTACAATCAAAAGACTGGGATTGATTATGATGAGATATTTGCTCTGGTCACTCGCCGGAAGACCCTAAGACTAATAATCTCTCTTGCAACTCAACACAAGTGGAGAATTCATTAGATGGACGTGAAGTCTGCCTTCTTGAATGGAGTCCTCGAGGAAGAAGTGTACATCGAGCAATCGTTGGGATACAAGGTGAAAGGAGAAGAAGACAAAGTTATTAAGCTAAAGAAAGCACTTTATGAACTAAAACAAGCACTAAGAACATGATACAATAGCATTGACAAGTACTTCCAAGAAAATAACTTCACAAAGTGCCTACACGAGAATCCTTTGTTTGTCAAGATTAAAGATACAAATATCTTGATTGTGTGCATACTTGTGGATGACGTGATCTTCACGGGAAGTAATCCAAGTATGTTTGAAGAGTTCAAGAAAGCAATGATCAAGGAGTTCGAGATGACGGATATCAGACTAATGTCATACTATGTTGGCATTGAGGTAAAGCAGAAGGAAGATGGAATCCTCATTTCATAGCAAAGCTATACAAAGGAGATGCTCAAGAAATTCAAGATGGATAGCTGCAAGCCAATTGGAACACCAGTGGAGTGCAAAATGAAGTTATCAAAGTTCGACGAAGCAGAAAAGGTGGATGCTACAAATTTCAAGAGTTTGGTGGGTAGTTTGCGATATTTAACGTGCACAAGACCAAATATTCTATATGCTACTGGACTCATCAATCGATACATGGAAACTCCAACCACTACTCATCTCAAGGCCGCAAAATGAATTCTTCGCCATATCAAAAGAACAATCGACTTTGGCTTATGGTTCTCAACAAGTAATGACTATAAGCTTGTAGGTTACAGTGATAGCGATTGAGATGGAGATGAAGATGATCGGAAAAGTACTAGTGAATTTGTGTTTTTCATGGGGAACACAACCTTCACTTGGATGTCAAAAAAGCAGTCGATAGTCACTCTTTCGACTTGTGAGGCAGAATACGTAGCAGCTACTTCATGCATTTGCCATGTAGTCTGGCTCAAGAATTTGTTAAAAGAGTTAGGAATGTCACAAGAAGAGCCTACCAAGATCTTTGTGGATAATAAGTTAGTCATTGCTTTAGCGAAGAATCCAGTGTTCCATGATTGAAGCAAACATATTGATACCCATTACCACTACACAAGGGAGTTCATAAAAAGAAAGGATGTACATGCAGAATATGAGAAGTTTTAAGACCATGTAGCTGACATCTTCACCAAGCCACTCAAGCAAGAACGTTATCAAGTTAAGAAACTTACTTGGAATGGAAACTCAAGTTTAAAGGGGGTGTTGAATAATATAAACTTGATTTAGCCCATTAATCAAGAGTTAGGCCTGTAACGACTTCGTTTTATTTTCGTATTTAACCTATTACGTTTTTAATTTACGGGAAAAAAAATTTCTACGAAATTCGTTTAAGTAAAACTAATATACGTAATAAGTTATTTATTCTAACGTGTTCGCAAATTTATCAAAACACAAAGTTTACACACATAGTTTAATATACAGTCCAAGTACAGTCCCAAATAGTTCATCACAAAATAAGATACAACAATTTAATCCAACCAGCATAGCATCAAATCCAGACAAACAGAAAATTACAGCATAAGATACATCCAGCTTCTTCATCCATTCTTCCTCAATGATTTCCATAGCTTACTGTTCCTCTGCTCGCCCATATGTATTAGGGTCATCACAGGTGTCAAACCACAGACACAAATAGGGTAAGTATATGATAAACATGGTTAAATAAACAACAGAAACAACATAATAATCATAAAACAGATGCATAATAAATTATGCATGATTTCTTTTATTAAATGATGCATGACTGAGATCTCAGATTATCACCATAGGGTACCAAAATCAAGACAGTTTCACCCACTCTAGTGAAACCTTCCTCCACTCTGAGGGGTACAGTCAAAGAGTTTCACCCACTCTAGTGAAACTTCCCTCCACTCTGAGGGGTCAAAGGGTACCATTATCAAATAGTTTCACCCACTCTAGTGAAACCTCCCTCCACTCTGAAGGGTTAAATGTAAATGATGCATGTAATGGTTTTATTTTATTTTCCAATTATTCTTAATCATTACTTCATTTCTCAAATTCTCATAACTTGGTACCAAAATTTTTTATTCACCCTTCATAATCAATTCAAGATCTAAGTGCACCATAATTTCCTTTAAGGAAGCCATTTTCATAATATATACCATAGACATCCCACAACTTTCAATAGAACTTCTTTAACCACAAAACATGTTACTTTAATACAAACCATAATACCCATCAAGTAATTAATAAAGCAACACACAACAATATCAAAATAACTACTAAGTAACACACAACATCAAATAAATGCTAAGAAATACACAATCTTAGTAGAGCAAGTAGACATAGCCACAAAGTGTGAAAGTTAGATTAATTAGTCACTTTCTTGTTAGACTAGATTCAAGTTAATTATTCATAAGTTATTTATCTAAATCATCATCTATGTATCATATTAATTCATTAAGGCATTTTAACAAACACATGGTATTCAAGGCTTGAATCTTCTAAAAATAAATGATAACAAATCTTAAATCTTATAGAAATACATGATAACCTAACCTAATTAATTATCTAAGCCATGTGTATCAAATACTTCCCATACCTTTGCCTTTATTTGAAAGTTAATCAACTTTTCTTCAATATTCCTTGCTTCCACGTGAACTAATAAGGTGTGGGCTATTGTGGGCTTTTGTTTTTGGCTTTTAATTCAAAGTGAAAAAGATTGAGAATGAAAGTGGGGGTGCTATCCGTGTGCTAACCCCCTCTTGGTCCCCACCACTCTTTTTTTATATGATAAGTTTACTTGGCTTTAAGTGAAAAATATCTCAAGCTTATAATTGCCTTACTTTTAGTTGGTTTCTTCCTATTGGTCCTTGCTTTCCAAGTGTCCCAAATCAATATTTTTCTACATCCTTCATGTCTCATCCGTGCAAGGAATTCAGCTTGTGCCTTTGTCTCTTTTTTTTATTCAAAACCGTGAAGTAGCTTGGCTTTGGTAGTTTTTTGTTTTATTATTGCCAAGTAACTTTCCACTTGGTCCAATGGCTTTGTTCCTTGCTCCCTAATCGTCCAAGTGTCTTTATTCCACACTTTTCCAAAGTTTTCTCCATTCTTCTCTTATTGCACGGTCCAAGCTTGGTGTTTTAAGGCAAATATGTTTCAATTAAGCTTGTTTATGTAGTCTAATTATAGTTTAAAGGATTTAATGCTTTAATTTCTTAATTTATGTCTTAAAATAAAATAGACTTATTATAAACTTATTTCCATTATTTATGAAATCCTACTTCAACTTGATTTCTTAGGAATAAAGTTCTAAAATTAGCTAGAAACTAATTTAGGTTTTAGTAACATTCAATAAAATGTCACACAATTTTCTTCAATAGTTTTATCTAATTTCCTATTGGTTATCTTTGTTTTTGATTAGTAAAATATTTAGATCACTTATTAAAGAACCTAGTCCTTCTATAATTAAGAGGAAATTCCCTAGATTGTATCTTTCCTTTTTCTGTATTTTTATAGAGCTCAGATTAGTCTAGATTCAATTCTTTTTGAATTATCTTTCAAAATTTTTACAAATTCTATTTTATGATTTTTCTTTACTAGGAATATCAATAATTCACTACCTAGGATCATACTAGACTTTTGTCAGGTTTCCATAACCTTACTAAGGCTGTATGACCTTATCAAAGCTAAAAGGGTATTTTGGTAATTTGCACAAATGTTCGAGGGTATTTTGGTCATTTACCTCAGGGACCTAACTGTCATTTTTTAAATTGTCCAAGGGTATTTATGTCATTTTTAAAAATGTTCAAGGGTATTTATGTCATTTGTCTAGGAATGCATATTTATGAGAAAATACACATATATATTGAAATATGAGGGTGTTACAAGGCCCATTTAATTTTGTGTTATTACTCCAAAGAAAATCCTAGAGAAGTGTATAGATAAGTATAAGTAATAATTAATAAGTGTTAGGGAGTGATGTCTTGCTTCTTCTTATGCTTCTCCTCATAGGCTAGCTTGTAGTGATCCTTGAAGTTGTTATATCGTCATGGGTTCTAAATCTTTGCTTTCCTCGATTGTCACAACAATGTGCTCAAATTTGGGATCTAACGAGCGTAGTATCTTCTCCATAATTCTTACATCTTCTAACTTCTTGCCATTTCTTTTTAGTTGATTTGAAATTTAACACCCCGTATGCATCCGATGTATTAACATATATTATATCAGACAAGCGCATAACTACTTTAATTAAAAAGTCGCAGAAGCGATAATAAAACCGTATTTCTTGATTCATTATGTGTGATTCGCATTAGGTACACATCATAAACATATTCCAGCCTCATTGATCCAAAACAACAAAATAAAACCATGGCAGATGCAAAACAATATCTCTACAGATATATCAGGAGGTAACAAAGGTGTATGTATACATCAGCTGACACTCACAGTGTCTATACAAAAGAATAAGCATCCTAGTGCTCTGATCTCAAAGATCACTTCCTCACACGAGGGCATACAATCTATATAAAGAATCCATGTGCTAAACATAACACAACATAATCACAATATGTGCACACACACACATATCTTCCCTCTACAGGGGTACAAGGTATATCAAAATATACAAAATGAACCTCCCAACTCGCAAAAAGCTGCATAGCTGTCCCTATTGGGGCCTTCTGCCCTGGGAACCATCACCTCTGGTATCAGAGTCACCTGCAAAACATAATCCCCACAGGGGTGAGATACACATCTCAGTAAGCTCAAGATCCTTCGAGGCATCTCCTCCACTCTGGCTCACTTTCCATGACACACGTCATCAAGGCATCACAATCACTAGGCCTCCCGACCCTTATAATGTAAGACCCTGACTTCTGGTGCGGGACGTGGGGCGAACCGCGCGGGACCTGCGTTCCAGCTTTATAAATAGCCCATTTGGGCTGAGAGAAAGAAAGGAAGAGAGAGAGAGAAAAAGAAGGAAAAGAGAGGAAGAGAGAAAGAACAACCATTGTTGTCCAGAGAAGCTTCATATCTTCTCCATCTCTCATCTAAACACCTCTAACCCAACTGAGAAAGTGTTCAGAGCCTCGAGATAAGCTAGTGACCCATCTTTATTCTCGACAAGAGGCGGTAAACGGCGAGATCGAGATTACTAAGGGAGCCCTTGGAATCGAAGAACCAGAGGCGAAGGAGGCTTTGTCTGAGTGATCTACCTTAGGGAAAGTGATTCCCTGGTGTGTCTTAGCTGCACAGAGGTAAGAAACTCGAGCCTTAGCCGTTGGTTCTGTGTTTGGGTCTTTGGGTGTATTTTGAGTATCTTGAGAGGTGTTTTTGGAGGTGTTAGAGCCGTTATTAGGCTTGGACTCTGTAGAGTTTTGTGTTTAGAGGGTTACTCTGATGAAGTTAGAGCCTTGAATCATCATTATTGATGAAGTTTGATTTTGGCTCTGAGTATGTATGAGCAGAGGTAAAAGGTTGACTATTTGACTAGTATGAACCTTAGAGCAGTTGACAAAGTTGCTCACGAGATAGTATAGATGAGGTTTGTGAGCTGGAACTAGTGATAAAGAGAAGCTTGAATTTGAGTGAGATAAATTGTCTGAGCCCTATGGAAACCCTGAGGTTTTGGGTTGTGCGAGCTTTGAGCTCATTGTTGATGGCTTGGATTGAGTCTAGAGGGACTCTGAGGCCATGGTTGATCTGAGATAGACCAGTAAGGGTCTATAGATAGGCTTGCTGAGGATGAGCCTGAGAAACCTTAGGTCGAGGACCTGGGTTGATAGAAATGACTGAGGTTTCTTTCTTAGAGACAGTTGAGGACTGTCTGATGAGCTAATGATTGTTTATGTGTCTGAATGGTCTGTGATATGTGTATGGTTGCCTTGTTAGGGTTTGATACGAGGTGTCAGAGGAGCAGACCATCGTTCCAGAGGCTGGAAGTGCAGGCACGACTTGCCAGATAAGCTCATCGTTCTGGGGATTAGTCCATTCTCTTGTTTGCTATCCAAGTGTGTAATAGTTGCATGCCATGCTTAATTATATATATGTATGTGTTTTGGCATGCGGTGGAAAGAAGGGCCTTGATGGCCTGTTACTGAATACATGTATATATATGCTTGTGAGCCTGAAGGCTAGATGAACGGTACTTGGAGTGAAACTCAGACCGTTCCAAATGTATGAAAGTATGATGAACCCTAGGATAGACACCGAGATGGTGTGAGGGTAATGATGCACCTGAGATTGTAGGTGATGGAACCTATAGGATACCGGATGGATCGGGCTAGATGAGGTTCCCTAGCCAGAGGAAGAGTTTGAGGACTCCCTGGAATAGCTGAGATTCCTTGGGAGGTGCCACTGCTCTCCGTTCAAGTCTTAAAGGTGGATTGCCCTGTATGGATGTTCCTCGTTAGGCAGTGATGATGGAAGTCCTGAGTGGGTATTCTCAGGCCAGCGTTTGGAAGTCCTAAGAGATTGAGTGCCTCCGGTGTGAGATGATCTCTCTTAGGCATGTGATTGATGGTCCTGGTGGACGGTGCTTCCGTTGTGGATGACTCCCCAGGCATGTTGAGAGGAAGTCCTGTGGGACGGTGCTCCCTGTGTGGATGACTCCTCAGGCAGTTGAGATGAAAGTCCTGATGGATGGTGCTCCCTGTGTGGATTGACTCCTCAGGCATGTGTTATGGAAAGTCCTGGAGAGGTCAGGCAGTTGACAGATATGTTGTATCTCTAAGAGAGGGCTTTCCGAGGGGAATAGAGCCTGAGGCCTCTTAGATGAGCCATATCTGGATGAGTTAAGTCCTGAGTTGAGAGATTACTCAGGCAGTATGCGTGTGAAGTCCTGAGGTGAGAGATTCCTCAGGCAATATGTGTGTGAAGTCCTGAGTTGGTGACTCAGGCAATACTTATTTTAGTTTATGAGGCGGTGCCTCTCTGGTATGAGAAGTGTCCTGTGGTGGACACTATGTCATGGTACCTCTGTGAGATGTCTGTGAGAGCTCTTATGAGGTGAGAGACCTCTAATGCAGATGGTATCTCGTGTGATGACCCCAGAGTGTTGGGATGTGTGAAAGCTAGGATGAGGTCTTAGGCTTTGTATGTGTGAGCTAGGATGATATCCTTAGCTCTGTTATCTGTTTACGTGTTTGTGCTTGGAGGTGAACTAGGGTAAGGGAGGATCTCCCAGAACCCTGAGTTTACTGAGACGTTTGTCTCACCCTGTGTGGGGTTTGTGGTTTTCAGGTGCTTCTAGAGGAGAGGAGCGACCTCAGGGCAGGAGGCCCTAGCTGAGAGTGCTGGAGCGGTCATGGGCTGCAGATGAAGACTAGAAGAGTCTTCTGTTTGATCTCTGTCTTGTACCCTG
>PYAF01001154.1:429673-450780 GCA_007407185.1 Glycine tomentella | reverse complement strand
TGAGTTAAATAATTAAATTAAAAAATTATTTATAATTTTTTAAAAAATATACTAAAAAATAAAATACTCCTTTAAAAATATACGAAATTATAAAATAAAAGTCGTAAATTCATTTATGACTTCTAAAAAAAAGATCACGACTTTAAAGTCGAAAAATATAAAAAAATCTTACAACTTTAAAATTGTAATTTAAAAAAAAAAACATAACTTAAGTCATAAAAAATGTTATGACTTTAGTTTACAAAAAAATAGTACAACTTTAAAGTCGTAAATTTTTTTTTGAAAATAAACTAAAGTCGTAAATTATTTTAAAACTTCAATTAAAAAATAAAAAAATTATAAGTTATCACATTGGTTACATCTTTCAACTTAGCCTTTTTCGGTATTAATTTGAAATCGATTCTAAAATCATGATAAAAGAGAAAAATGCCCCTTATTGATAGTTGGGCCCACAAATGCTGGAAGCGTCCTACATTGGGATTCTCATGTATTGGTAGACTATTGGACACCTCACCAAAATTATAAAATTCTTTATTTATTTATTTGGTCTTTTTTTAAAAAAAAATTCCTTATGATCTTTTAATTCACAAATTTGAAATAATGTTTTTTTTTTTCGAAATAATAATTTAAATTTTTATTTTGAAACATGATTTTGAATTATTTTTTGATGGATTTAAAATATGAAATTTGTTTCACTAGATTTTGTTCCTACCAAAATCGGTAGATCCTTGTTTGTGGTGTTGCTCCTGCTTGTACTCTTCCAAGTGCATGTGAGGTGTATCTATAAAAACATTTTGACGCTCAAGTCTTTGGAACAAAGGTAGGAGATGGGTACCATGATTTGGTAGAATTCGTATTAGATTACCAGATGTCATTAAAATTATATGTATAGAGCTTTTTGTCTTTGGGCCTAGTTATCTGATATAAGTGTCATCAATGGTGGTGAGGATTGTGCAGATGGAGATAGGATTACTATCTCTTCTTATCCTATCTTTGAGGCGGGGAAGATAAGCTTTTCCCTTTTCATTATTTTTACGATGGTTGAGTACAGGTAATACTCATGTCCTTCAAGCTTTGAAACAGGTTGTAAGAGCTTAAGTGACTTGGTTGTCTTTTGAATAAGTGCCCTACTATACTTAGTCGAGTATCCTTCAAGTGAGTGTGCTGCATCCGAGAAGTATACATGTCCCCCAAGCTCTGAGCTTGAGGTAATGAAATAACTTATAAGATATTTTCATAGAGTCGAGCTTCATTATGCTCTAGCTTGTGGTTGATCTGAGGATGCTTAAGGTGCTTGGTCAAGCTTAAGATGCTTTAGGAACACAACAGAGTTGAAGACGCTCAAGGCATGAAGCCAAGATGAAGATGCTCTAGGTGCAAGGAACAAGACTAAGCTAAAGACACTCAGGCGGCGAGGTCGAGCTTAACACTTGTTTAGATTTATGTTTTAGTCCCAAATTTAAATTTTGACCAGTTAAAGTTTTTAAACTTTGTCTAGGACACTACTTTTAGTCCTGGCATTAAATTAACACCTTTAACTGATAATAGAACAACAACGTTAGTAGCTTAGTGGCTTGTCACATCATGAGTTTAATAGGATAGTAGCGTCTAATTTTTTTAAACATTGTTTTTAATCCCTCATCTATTTAGACCAATTGGTGACATCAAATTAAATGAGAGATTAAAACACAAATTACAAAAAAATTACAAATAATTGTTTTGTTAGAATCTTATAATGTGACATGTCATTGGACTACCAACATCGATATTACATTAATTATTATTGTTATTTAAATGAGGAACTAAAAGTATCAACAGAGAAAAAACATCATAAACATCCATAATTAAAATTTAAATTGGAGAGTAAAAACATAAATTCAAAAATGTTGAGAAATTTTGACTAGTTAAAATTTATATTGAGACTAAAAGTATAAATCTGAAAAAGTTTAAGATTAAAAAATAGTAAGCCTTTAAACCAATGTTGATGCATAGAGGATCCTAAAGTCCCTCAACTTGTACTAAAGTATTAGTGAATGTTAGGTTATTTTTTAGAAGATATTTCAGTTAATTTTTTTATTCTTTTTACTAACTGAAAAATTTATTTGACTATTTGGTAAATAAACTTTTTTTATATCTTCTTAGTAGCTTTTAGAGTTTTTTGAAACACTACTTTAAGTAGTATTTTTTAAAATGCTAACTTCTAACTTTTAACTTTTTATATTTTCTTTCATTTTTATTCTTAATATATTTATCAAATTTCTGATTACTTTTTTTCAAATAAATCATGATTTTATTACTTTTATGTCATTTTACTCTTTTCAGTTACTTCAACAACTAGTTTTATCGAATACTTACAATTTAATAAGAGCTTAATAAAGGTTCTTGAGCTCAAGAACCCATGTCCACCAAATTGACCACTATTCTTGCTCAAAAAATTTTCATGGTGGAGGTTAAATTCTAGAGAAAGAATTCCTCTTTTTTCAAAATATATTATTTTTAATGTCTCTTTCTTTAACTAATTTCAAATGTGAATTTCACAAAAAAATGATCCAAAAACTCAAATTGGGATCTACCATTAGAGCAAAATATAAGCAAAAATTTTACATCTTATATAACATCATAGAACCCACAAAAAGTGGTTCAAGAATCCAAAATGAGTGTTTCTACTAAAGGTATTCTAAGCTAACTTTTCCTTTTTCAACTTTTAACTACTAACTAATTTTTTAGTTTTCAATTAATTTTTTGGCTAATTTTGTGAAAGATAATCTTAGTCTAAAACTTTTTGCCACGGTGTTTAGAATTTTAACTTCTATATTCTAAGAACCTATTTTGGTCATCGCAATTGATTGGTTGATGGTCTATTCCTTTAATAAGTGGATGAAACTGATATATTGGTGAGCCTAATCTAACCTAATGAAAAGGTGAATGGTTAGCAAGGATCTCTATTAATGATGTGTTTATCTTACAACGAAAGGTGAAGTATCAGTATCATAGTCACAGTCCTTACTTTGGTTTAATATATTACAAATAAAGGATAGGTTAATTGATAAAATATTATTTAATAGATAAATAATGCATACACTATCATCTAATAATAAAACTTCATGTATGTCACAGCTTGTAGATACGGTTATATTTTTTTGTTAAACAGTTACTTTTGGTTAGAAGTTAGTAATCAATAAATCCTGAATAAATAGTAGAGATAAAACTCCCTGTGACTTGATTGTATTTTTCAAATTAATGAAATTACGTAAGTATTTTCTTCTCAGCAAAAACTGATAATAAGTTGAAAGAATTTTCAAATTCTGATCGAGGAGCCTTTGAAGACACTTGTAGATCAATCACCGGTTTTGTTTTTTTGTTAGGAACATCACCTGTTTCTTGGAAAATAAAAAAACAGGCCACAGTATCTAAATCCTCATCTGAAGCTAAATATATTATAGAGCATTGGCTCAAGCTACATGTGAAGCCCAAATATTGGCTCATATAATCGTTGCATGATTTTCAATTACACATTGTGATATTCAAGCTGCTATACACATTGTCAATGACTCAATAATCTAGTATTCCCTGAAAGAACGAAGTACATAGAGCTAGATTGCATCATTGTGTAGTACGGGACAAGAAGCAAATGGAACCATTCATTTGCTGCCAGTAATTACCTCACAGCAAAAGTTGCTATTCACAAAGCCAGTGGCTCCAGGACCTTTGCAAGTACCTTAATTCCAAGCTTGGAATGTGGAATCTGCACATTCCAACTTGAGGGGGTGTCACAGCTTTTATAATTATACTAGTAGTTATCAGCTAGTTGATACAGTTTGTTACTTTTGGCTAGCAGTTAATCAATAAATCCTTTATAAATAGTAGAGCTAAAACTCCCTGTAACTCATGGTAGACCTCTTCATTTTCTTTTTGTTGTATTTTTCTCCAATAAAATTATCCAATTATTTGTTTATCGTTGGAATGGATCTGAAGAAATTAAGTTTCTTAGATATACCTCATTATATTGGATCATAAAATTATAACTGGTTTTCTAAAATCTGTCTGATACTGTGACTATTATGACCCTTTATTTGTTCTTACATTTCTGTGTTTAGAGGAAAATTATAAATGAAACGAGTAACATAGTTAATGGTATATGAATAAACTAATTAATTCAGACACTATCACGGACTAATACACAAGATAGTCACATAAATAGATACCAAAAAACAATGAATATAAATCATAAGCCAAGAACATTTAGATATATTTCATTAAATAGTAATGCTCATCTGTAATCTACTTAACAATATATGTAAACATAGATTTGCTGATTTGCAATATAAATTGTTATACCAACCTAATAGTCACAATAACAAAATACCACAGTTGGCACATGTTGGACTATGTAATAATCCTCTCCACCTTTTTCAAGTTTAGTTCTGAAAGCTGCAAACATTGATCTAATCTCCAAATCCTGAAGAGTGGTCACAAACCTGAGCCCATCTGGAACCCTCTCAAGCTTAGTGCAATTTGCAATCTCAAGTTTGCTTAGACTAGGCATGGCTCCTTTATCCAACTTCCACTCTTCAAGATTTGCCAAGTCATAGATAACAAGAGACTTGAGCTGAGGGAAACCATTGCTGGAACAAAATAGCTTCTTTCCCATGAATGAATCAAGTTGTAGCTCAAGCAACCTTAAATTGGGAAGCTTCTCAAGTGTTGGCATTGGATCTACTAGAAGTCCTGAACCCTTCAACTTTAGTTTGACAAGCTTGGAAGAAAGTTGGTGTGGTTCTGGAAAATTCTTTATAGGCCCTTCTATGTGAAGCTTGTAAAGATTAGGACATCCTAATGCAACATGTACAATTGATATATCCTCAGAACTAACAAAAAACAATGACTCTAGGTGGCTAAATGTCACATTTGGGTACCGAAAGATGTCTCCAAATTTAGGATCATCTATCACTAATTTTCTCAAATTGGTCAATTTCATGAGATCACTTACATCACACTTCTCAGCAGGGAAGTTAACCAAGGTCTGCAAGTTTTTCAGGTTGTGAAGTTGCCATCTCTCAATGCTATCACCACATGACTCTGGTAGATATAAATGTCTCATTCTGTGCATATTCCCTATGACATTTGGTATTAGTACAGTTGAATTCCCCGTTAGAAGATCCAGGGTCATCAAGCATTTCAAATTGCCTATTGATGGGGGCAACTCATCAATTTTTGTATTTCTTAGACTGAGAAGCCTTAAGTGGATCAATAAACCAATTTCTTTTGGCAACTTCCCTTCCTGACACTGTATTCCTTCCAAATTCAAGACTCTAAGTAACCTACACTTGTTGAAAAAGGACTTCACCAACCCCCATTCACTTAGTCTAACTATCTTCTCATGGTAGCAAAGGAGAGACCTCAAATGGTGGTGTCTTTTCAGGTGTGAAGGGAAGAACCTATCAACATCTTGATCAAGGTATAACGCGATCCTGCGAACTTTTCCTGTTGGCCTTGCTCTTGATGCGCCTCTAGTTTCATCTACATTCCGGGCATTGATCTCCACAAGAAAGTTTTCCTCGTATGCCTTATCAACACACAGTTCCCTCATGAGGTTGTGCATTTGGCAAGTCCTAATTCTCCCTGTTGAACTCTTTTCAATTACCTGAATCATGCACCTCTCCACTAGCTCAGTCAAGTAACGTTGTGCCACATCCTCAAGAGCTTCCTCGCCTTCTCCTTCATTGTGATCCAATGATATAATTCCCTCTGCCACCCATATTCTTATTAGTTTCTTTGTTGGTATCTCTAAATTTTCGGGGAAATGTGCCAAGTGTAGGAAGCATGGCTTCAACTGGTATGGTAATTCATAATAACTCAAAGCCAACACCTCTCCTAAGCATTGTTCTTGGCCTTCTTCTCTTCTCAAATATGAATTGATGTTCTTATACACAGTGTCCCATTCATAGAATGTTGGCTTTGATGCTAAAAGTCCTCCAAGCACAATGATGGCCAATGGTAAACCTCCACATCTTCCAACCATTTCCCTTCCCAACTTCTCCTTCAATGTGTAGTCTGTGCAAAACAAACAGAAAATTGTAACATGAAATTGAATAATTCCAACTTGTAGGAATTGTTAAACCTCTTCCTTGATTTTTAAGAGGGTAAGGTTTCATTTCCGTGTGTGAATCCTACACTATGTTCTTTGGTAAGTAACCATTCAAAGGTCACAAAAATCATTTCAATGGGCAGGTACTATGGTCATGCATGTTTGTTTTTTAAGTTAAACCATGTAAAGTGTATGACATGGTTGAACTTTCCGTGAGAAAAAAGAGCATATAAACTTTGTTGAACTTATAGCAAGACGAAGAAACTTCTCAGAAGAGAAGGAAACAGTCTATCCATTTAGGGAAAATAAAGAACACATAAACGCCAAGGCACACACAAATAGAAAGCAATTGAAATTCTGAAGTTTCTATGAGGAAATGTTAACCATATTCTAAAATTCAGTTATGACATATGATCAAATTTTGTTTCATAAATTTCAACTGATGATTTCTCCCTTTCTGCAGCATGGAGAGAAACTTTCTGGAGGTCATAAATAGGGTTGGATAACTATTTCTTCTTTGTTAAAAAAATGAAATTATGAACAAGAATAGGAATCTTTTAACTCTTTTCTTGGATCTTTTGTTTGTTCACTTTAGTGAACTACACAATTGATAGAATAAATTGGGGCCCTTTCCCTCTGCACCCTTAATCAATTACTAAAAAGACTGTCAAGTTCTAAGCTTTAGAAGATTTAGACTAGCAAGTTACTCAAAGTGGTAAACAACTGCATTTTGAATAATATTCAGTGTATTTCAGGAAGAGCATAACATAAATCTACATACCTGGATCATCAATTTTCGGAAAGGCCTTATTTTGGAACAATTCCCAGCTGTCGTGTTCATTCAAACATTTTGGTTTGTGAAGATAACAACTAGGATCCATCTTCAATGGAACATCGGTGTTTCGAGTAGTTAACACTATTTTGCTACCAACTACTGATGGTGATCTTCCATTAGGGAAAGCAGGACTCAGTTTCTTCCATGTGTCTAGACTCCAAATATCATCAAGGACTACTAAGCAACTCTTCTCGTCTTGAACTTGGTAAAGCATCCCTGCAAGCTCCTCATCTCTCATATTGACAATTTCTTGTCTTTGCTCTTGAGAAGGAGAGATCAGCTGAAACAAAATTCCTTCCCACACATCCCTTGCTTGGCAATGCTGTGATATGTAAGCCCAAGCCAAGCTCTGAAAATTGCTCTTCACATTAAGACTATGGTACACCTTCTTTGCCAATGTTGTTTTCCCCAAACCCCCCATTCCACAAATTGCTACTACTCTATAGCATTTGTTGGGGTCAACCAAACATGACTCCAAAATCCTAACATCATCTTGAACACCAATTATGTCCTCTTCAATAACATGTGAGTAAGAGCTCAAAGCTCTTTGCCTACCATGGATGGAATTTGAGGCTTCTCCTTCCTCAGGCCTTATGCCATAAGTTTCCAAACTCCTAGTGAGGCTAGAAATCCTAGCTATGACATTATCAACATGAGATCCCACCACGTGGATTTCTATGAATCTGTTGATGATTAAAGCATACCTTTTGATGAGGCTTAGCACACCAGTCAAATTTCTTCTTGAGGCTCCTCTGAGGGCATATGACTCAATGACATCATCAGAATCATAAGCAGCTTCTCTGATTTCTGAAATCCAATTCCTTAGCCTTTCATTGTCATTTTGCCTTCTATCTGCATATTGCAAGTAAGACCTCATCATTCTCAATTCAGTTTGCAGCTGCAACACTTTGTCTTTCACCCCATATAGGAACACTGCTTCTTGAATGAGCAAATCTCCAAGACTTTGCAGTATGAAGTTCACTATAGCCTGAGCCATCTTTAAAAGATTGTGTTTCTTTTGCTAATTCTCAAGCTTATAACACTGCTAGTCCTATCTATTGAACAAAGAGAAGAGAATAACCAAAGCAACAACAAGTGGGTTGATTTTGGCAGCAACTTGTTGCTATTGAAGACCAAAACATTTGCCTAGAAATTATGCAATATTGTGGTTATGCCAATTGGGGTCCAACACATGCAATCAATGTTGCCTTCCCATTTCTATCCACGTGCACTTTAAAGTTTTAAGTAGTGGAATTGAAAATGACAAGTTAGTTTGGTTTTTCAAAAAGGGAAGGTCCAGAGAACGTAGATAAACAAGTTGCTTGCACCTTCCACGAAATAAATCTTAATGAGAGATGAGAAAACTGTATTAGAGTATGGGATTCGGGTCCTAAGTCATAAGATAAAATAATACTAGTTTTTGAATCGCAGGTTCGTTGCCACCTGCTATAAGAAACAAAAACTAACAAATGAACAATTTCTGATAAAAAATAAACACTAATTTTTGGGCTGCTATAGAAAAGTAAGACCGACAATTTGCATAACATTAGTGAAGTGTAGCAAGAAATTTGTCATTTGTCAACAAAACTGACCTAACAAATACTACTAAATTAAGAAAGCAAGAGAGTGACATGGGTAGGGGGAATCGTGGTAAATGTAGAGCCGTGAGACACTTTGAAAATACTACATTTTAAGAAGAAAAAAAATAATATTGTTATACATTTTATGATTTTTTATTCGGATATTTTTTTTTAATTCGGTATTTCATAATTTAATTTAGCATGCAAAATTTTTGTCCCATTAATGAACTGTATAGGCAGATGCATGCATTTAAAATAAAAAATATTCTAGGTTCAATTACTTATTTGGTCATTATATTTGCAGAATTCTTTCGTTTTAATCCTCCAAGATCCGTGAAAGGTCCTTTAAAAAAAATAATCCTGAAAAGGTTATGCCTTGCAGTCTCTAATTGCATCTTGTTTCTACATTAATCTGAAATTCTGAAATTATCTTGTAGCAGTTTTACTTTTGTTAAACATTACGTTTTAAACTGAAAATTTTGTATTATCTCTATCTGCAAGCTACTTGCATTGCTTTTAATACATTTTAATTAAATAATTAAGTTGCACACACTAATATGAAATAAATAATAAATTTTAATATATTAAATTAATTTCAATAATTATTTGAAATTTCAACCAATCTATTCAAGATTGCACATCAATTGAGAAAAGTATCCAATTTTTTTAATAATATTCATAAAACACTTATAAATGTGAAATAAAACTTTTAATTTCAAATACTTAAATTTTAAATATAATGAATAATAGTTATAAATTATTGGCTTAAATATGTTTTTGTTATTATAAGTTTATATTTTTACAATTTTTGATCCTGTAAAATATTGTTTTTATTTTCATTTTTTGTAAGTTTTTGCTTTTTTCGATTTTGATCCTTTGAAATTTTTATTTATTTTTAATTCTTATAAATTTACGTATTTCTTATTTTAGTGCATGTAAATGTAAAATTGTAAGGAATACAAATGAAAAAAAAATTAAAAATAAAACTTGCAAGACTAAAAATAAAAAAAAACTTATAAGAACTCAAATTAAAAAAAAAAATACTTACTAAACTAAAATTAAAAAAAAAACTAAATACACAAACTTAGAAGGAAAAAAATACTTAAGTCTAAACTATTCATAAACATGAAATATATTTTTAAATTAAAAATATTAACTTTTAGTATTTTTTAATTCAACATATATTTAATTAAAATAAAAAATAGTGTAATTAAAATAAACAATTCACATCATCACGTGTACAAGAATCCTTCGTTGGATTGTTGGCTTGTTTAGAGCTATATAGATTAGGCAGAACGCAAAGCAAATGACTTTTCTAACTAATCTTTAGTCAATCCTCTAATAATCTCCGTTTCAACACCAAACTCAGTCTTAAACATCAAGCGAAAGCTGAATCAAGCCTTCCAAGTTCCACCACCACCGTCACAACCCTCTTCTTCTTCTTCTTCTTAATCTAAACAACCTCGTCCGTACTAAGGAAACAAACGACAGAGACAGCAACAATGTACGTAGATCACGCGTTTTCGATTTCGGACGAGGATGTCATGATGGGAACCTCGTACACCGTCAACAACAAACCCCCCATCAAGGAGATCGCCCTCGCCGTTTCCCTCCTCGTTTGCGGCGTCCTCGGCATCGTTATCGGTTCCCTCATGGCCTACAACCATGTCGGCGGCGACACTGCTCACGGTAACATAAGAAGAAGAAAAATGTTGATTTTCAGATTAGAGAGTACTAATTGCAACTGGGTCGCTGGGGAATTACAAATTACTGCTAAAGTTTAAAACTTTTTGGCCGTGGTGTGGTATTTTGAAAAGGGAAAAGTTTTTGGGTTTTTTCTTTATGATTTCTTTTATACCCTTTTGTTGATTTTGGTTTTTTGTTTGAATGGTTGATAGGGATCTTCTTCGCAATACTGGGATTTATCTTGTTCATACCGGGTTTCTACTACACGCGGATTGCGTATTATGCTTACAAAGGATACAAAGGGTTCTCTTTCTCTAACATACCGCCAGTGTAGCTCTACTAGCTATTCATGTCTCATACTTTAGGTTCACATAGCTTCCTCTTGTACAGATCTTCGATAGTTGTACTCTATGTTGTTTCTTTCTGGTTTTTTTTTTTTTTTTCTTCTGGCAAATGATGAGTGTTTAGATTGTAATTTGTGATTGCTATATATATCAAATACTGGCACTTTCTATGGTTGAAATTTTTTTTTTATGTTGTGACAATTATCCTGCTGATATCCTTTTTTTTTTGCCCTCCATTGATGAATGGGAATAGACTGATTTTCTGTATGATTATAAGACGGGAATGAATAATAGAAGCAATTATTGAAGATTTTTTCTTGTGTTTTCTTTTATACCACATCAACTGGTCGGCAAGTGAGTTGTAGAAATTTCATATCATCACCTGATTCTTTTTCTTTTCCTCTACTTTTGTATTTTTTTTTTTAATGGGGTCTTAAGGTATCTTCTACCTTTTAATACAAGGGTAGAAAGTCAGATGATGGGTGTGGCAACCTGTAATGCATTTGTTTCTTTATCATTTAGCAATCTTCGATTCATGCATCATTGATAATTGAGTGATTTTGTTCCTATTGAAACAAGGTTGCATTTGGCAAATAGTTGGGACCTTGGGATAAGATTCGATTTAATTACTTGTGTTGGAGGTATGCTTGCAAATACCAGTGGTTGATTTTAGGGGCTCACATGAAGCTCAATTTGCTAAATGTGTTAAACTTCATTGTTGTTTTCATATTCTTTGTAAAGATTGGTAAACAAGATCTTTGGCAGCTATACAAAAACCAGAATTTTGTGTGGGGCAGGGCGTGTTTGCATTTTTGCTTAGGTGTATCATTAAGGCAATCATTAGTCTTTCAGGGTTAAATTTGTGATTTGAAATACGTAGGAGTGAAATGCCTAAGGAATTTTGAGGAAATCTGTTTAATTTTATTATAGCTGTTGCCCTTGGGACAGAATCTTAGAATTTTAGCTTGACAATTGTAGCATATTTGATCTTTAGAAAGGGTGATGAAGGTAAAACAGTATCTGAATTGATACTTGCCTTGCCTTAGCAGATGTATCATATTTTTATGCGATTATGCATTGGTTTTCTGTGCTGGACAGCTCCTGTGGTATGTTGTTTCTTCGGGAACTGTCAATAGCAACGCAAGTAGTTCTGGTGACATACCTATATGCTTAGTGCGTAGAGTCAGTTTGGATAAAACTTCTTTATAAATACTTTTAGAAGAAAACAAGTTTGCTGTTTGTTTAATACTTCAAATTCTTGCACACATTTAGTTTTTTACAATATAAATATAGTAGTGTCAATTTGTGATCAAAGCATGAATCTCTGAACATAGACAAGGGTGACCCTTGATAATTGAAAGAAAAATAAAATAAAAGGGGTACATGAGATTGTAAACTCCTTTTTTCTGTTTTAAAGATTTTAATTCTTATAATTTGTAATGATTATTTTGGATTTAATATGTGTGTGTATGCATTAGTGTTTGTAGTTTTCCTTGTTCGGGCTTTGGTCCTATCATTAAATACGACATTACGAGTCTATTTCATTAATTATAAGAGTATTAATCCTTATACTTTTTTATTCATCAAAAGTAAATAGTTTGCTTTTTATCAAGAATTGGTTGGTAAGTATAATTTAACTTGCAAAGATCGGGACCAAAACTTACTGTTATGAAACAAATTGAAACATGACTAAAGACCAAATTTACTTTAAAACTTTTTTATTTTGTGTAAGCTTAATATTAATAATAATTCTATGAAGCATGTTAATCTTGACGCATATATGGGACTCATAAGCAGCCATTTTACACCTCTTACATGTAGCCATTGGATGTAAATCTTTTTTGGATTAGGATTACTAGCATCTTCTATGCTAGATAATTTTATTAAGGGTTGAGAATATTTATAACATGTGAGATTGTTTATTTCAGTTATGTTTTTTTCATTAAAAAAACTTTGAACATAGAGATTCAGATTTCATTTAAAGGAAATCAAATGGCATTAATAGCCAACTGTTAATCCATTGGATCATGCCAATTGTTACAACACTGTACAAATCTAAGAGTACTGTTAGATAAAATACTATATTTTAAGGATTTCTTGTTTAGGGGTACAGGCATAAGTCCCACCAATCGGGCTTAATTAAAATAAAATAGCATATATTCGTCAAAGTCACAATTATTTAAATTAAATAATGAGCAGACAAAATATTTTTATGTTTTTAATGTGTATATATCATTAAAAATAGATGAGAATATATCATGGTAACGATGGAGCAAATCACTGGATGGTAAAATGTCAAATTTCTTAATATAGATGAGCAAAATGTTTTGGAGTCAAATCCTAATTTATCATAAAACTAATTCAATGAAATACACTAAATAAAAGTTCAAACAAGTTTTTTTTTTTTTTTTTGTGAGCCCTATAGAACCATATTAAATATTTTTATGTTTTAATATAATTAATGTTTTCTTAATTTCTTTTATATGTCAATGAATATGTTAGACAATTCATTGAAAGAAAATAATATAATAAGAAATTAATATTTGGGAGAGATAATTTATTTTAATGATGTCTACGTCAAATATTAGTTTCATGACTTTTAAAAAAGATTATTTTTTCTTTTCAAAAATCATGTCAAATTGACATTAATGAGTATATATTTTTATCTTTTTTATTGATGTAACTTGATTTTGAATGTAAAACTTATAAATATAACCATAGTTATATTTAAGTTGTTTTTAGTTCATGAGAAATGAACTATTTTTGTTTTCTGGTTTCCAATAAATTTTTTTTTTGTCTTTGGTACTCAAGCACTACCTAAAACACTTTTCAAAGTGCAATCTAAATAAATCTGGGATCATAAACAAAATAAAAATTTACAAGGGACCAAAAAGGTTTAAAAAATATTGGAGATTAAAACAAAAATTCGATCATTTATCGAAAACAAAAACATATATAAGCTAAATAAATAATTTATCAATAAATGATATTGATATTGATATTTTTAAAATTAAAATATTATTCTAAATAAAAATTAAGTTTTTAACAATCAATTATTCAAATATTATTTGTAAAGCAATCCTGCTAAAATTTTAAAAAATCTGATACAAACCTTAACACAGAGTTTAAATCGTTATAAAATTACATTAAAAAATATTTAAAATATTTAAAAGGAAAATGGTCTAACCTAGCTTGAAAATTACCTCGAGTAGAGATATCTATACAAAAAAAAAAAAACAAATCAAACCATGCATGATCCAGCCCAACCCGACAAGAGAAACCCGTATACAAGTTGCATGTTTGTTTTGTTTGGATGCTTGCTTCGGCGTACATCGTACGGTTCACAATCGCTGATAATATTTGTAATCAACGGTGAGGCTTCCTTGAAATCTCAGAACAAAAAACAACATTGAAAAGTCCAAAATCTTGTCCTTCTCTAGCACTTGCCCTAACTCCAATTCAACCATGGCTGCGAGACTCGCGGTAACAGCGTTGGTGCTGATAGCTTTGGCAATAATCTCTTTCCAATCTTCAGCTTCAGCTTCATCAGTGGGTAAATTCGTCGACGAAACCATCACTTCGCACAAGATCGTCATTTTTTCCAAGACCTATTGCCCGTACGTATACACTCTTTGTTCTTCTTCTTCTTTTTTTTTTTTTTTTTTATGCGTTGATTTGTTTCGTTTTTATATTTATGGATTATGGGAATGCAAGTTGATTGGAGTTTCAAATTAGAAATCTGTTCTTTCTGGGTGTTGGTGGTGTTGGATCTGGTTTTGTGGGGGAATTGTCTTTCAGTGTAATGGGCTTCATAAAAATGCTTTTTTTTTTTTTTAATTTGAAATTTTTCGTTGAGGAAGGATAGGATTTCGAGATCTGAACTGAGGTGACCTTGTTCACGTGTGTCAATTGCGCATTATGTGTGAATTGTGATTGACAATGTTGTTTTTCTTCACTTCGTTTGTGCAAATGTTTGTGGTATGTTGAAAGGTTCTTTTTGTTCCTTGTTTGTATGTATGTTGTTGGGATCACATCTTATTGTTTTTGAATTGCTTGTGTTTTCAACAGGACTCTACTGTGTTGACATGAGATTTGGATAAACTTCTCAATAAACACTTACTGTATTGACCTGATGATATTGTGTAATCACTAATCAGTGCATTGTAAAACACTAAAGAAACACTAAAAAGTTAGGGAGGACAAACTCTTCATAGAAACCATAGCATGATATTTGTGTGTAAGGAGTGTTGGAGATTCCACATCTGACTAATGATATGGCCAAAATAGTGTATATAAGTGACGAGCAACCCTCACCTTGCATGTTGGATTTGTAAGGTTGATATAGGTTCTCAAAATTCTAAGAACGAGACAATAAGAAACTCAAATGAAATTAAATATAAGTAACATGAGAAAGATCTAAATTGATAATCAATATTTGTATCAATAACATCAACATCAACAACACCTTTAACCCAAGTTAATTGAGGATAATCAATATTTGTATATTCTTATATATTCACCTTTACATGATAATGATCCTCACAATGCAATACTAAGAGATACTTGATGTTTTTTGTTACATTTTAATCTGACTTTTTCTAATGTTTTAATTTATGTTTAATAAAGCTAGTGTTCTTAAAGTGTTCGTGCATGTAGAGGTGTTAACTCAAATATCTAAACAAACAATTTTTTTAATTGAGCACCTAGTGAAAAGTGTTCAACATGTACGGTATGAGTGTTAGGATTGACATTCAGATAGACATTGTGTTTGACACTCACACCTCAAGTTGGAAGAGTGTCTATGCTTCGTAGCTAAAAGGTCTTTTTGCCTGCATTCCTCGTATGTTCTTAGCTGAGCTCTGTACAATGTGTATATTCATAAACTTTGTGCATTACCATTTCAATGCTTCTTAACTTTGCACAGAACTTTGTTACTCCACCTCAGAAAAAAGAAAAGAAAGTATCTATTAAATGAACTTTGGCGTATTGACTAACCTCTTTTTCTTCTGATTTACATGGGGTGTTTAGGTACTGTAGAAGAGCAAAAGCTGTTTTCAAAGAGTTGAACCAAGTTCCACATGTTGTTGAGCTCGACGAGAGAGGTAAACCAAAAACTGCAGCTTGCTTTTTGTCTTTCTAGTATATACTATTAATGATTTTACTATAGTTGGTTCTAGTTCTGATGAAAAGAATCAAATGAAAAATTCATAATTGGCATTTCTGAAAAGCAGGGCCAGGTTAGCATCCCAGTCCATGGACTGAAAGTTTTGTGGGGTTAAAACTTAAATCAGTGTGAGCTGTGACAGATAGTTTTCTTCTTTTAGGAACTGCATAGTGTAGAGAGGGAGAGAAAACTGAAGAAGGGGTGGTTTTGATAGAATGTTAATGCTGTTTAATTATGTTAAGGTTTCATTAGCTCATTGCTGTTACTGAGATAGTGAGGCTTCTTTCTCGCAGAGGATGGTTCAAAGATTCAGGACATCATGGTTAATATTGTTGGGAGGCGTACTGTGCCACAAGTTTTCATCAATGGAAAACACCTTGGAGGCTCAGATGGTAAGTCTTTTCTTAGCAAGAAGAAAAAATTTCCTTTTCCATGTTCACACAATACGATTTTCCTTGAAATTACCTTAAATATTCCCTCAAATGTTCATTGTTTACTGTCCGATTTCCAGATACTGTTGAAGCTTATGAGAGCGGACGCCTGCATCAACTTCTAGGAATTGAGAAAAAGGATCATGATTATCACGATGATCTCTGAATCAGGTTGTTAATTAGGGTAAACTATGTTGCAAAGCTGCAATTGTATTCTGTGACAGTATGAAATCTTTACATATAAAGGAGTGCCTACCATAATAAGCACTTATAATGACCATTCGATTGAAAATACCTTACAGCCATCCTCCAAAGTAAGGGTGTGCAAAAACTGGTTCGTTAAAAAAAAAAAAAAAAAACAACCAAGCTCAGTCTACTCACTTGGTTTTTTAACCAAATTCCAAAACTGGTTTTTAAAATCAGTTCGGAATTGAATTGATTTAAAAAAACTGGTTTGGGATTGAACTAGTTTCGAATCAATTTTAAATAGATTTTAAGAATCGAATCTTTTCTTTTTGTCTTAATCCTCTGGTTCATTAAGATAAAAAGATTCTGACTATTTCGAAGTTTGGTCAATAATTGTTTCTATAGAAAAACGAATTCAGGTAATATCCAACAATTCAATCTTAGTTTTAACACATTAATCACTTGATTATCGAATCGATTTTGAACTAGTTTTCAAACTATTTTTTTTAATTATTCATTTATTCTAATTTTAGAAGAAGAAGAAACAATTCAATTATTAAATGAACCGAACCGGTTTTGAAATTAATTCATTTCTAACTGAACTTATTTGGAAAAACATTTCAATTTTATTTAATGGAACTGGTTTGATACAAAAACTAGTACAATTTGGTGCAGGTCGAAAACTATTCAGTTTATGCACACCCCTACTGCAAAGATATATTTCACTTGTGCTTTGCCTTTCTTCCGGAAAAAGTTTATGATCATGTGACATAGTAAATTGAATGCACATGTATGTAGATCGGAACTTTTTTGAAACAAAAGAAAAAAGTTGTAAGCTCTTAACTGGTTGTCAGTCGGTAGGTCAGTATCATGCAGCTCTCGACAATTCCTTCCTGCTGATTCCTGTTAACTATACTACCAATAATCCAATATCATAATTGTCAATCTTTTTGTTGTTGAAACTCTTCAGAAAGTTGTATATTATTCTAAATTCTGTACGTGAAAATCGATTAGACATGGGTTATAAGTCTATAATCAATGGAACAACCCTTGATTCATACAATGAGTAACAATATACAAATACCTTTTAATTTTAAACACTCCATCAATATTTCTTATTTTTCTTTTATCTCTGTTATTTTTCTAGGTGTTGGATAGGTTAATGGGTTTCCTCAAACATTTTTCGTCATACAATAGGGTTCCTTTTCCCACTTGAGTATAGGATATCCAACCTTCTTTATATATACATCGGGTTCTAGATGCAATTTTTTCCGCATCATGGTTATGTAGATTAAGGATGGCTTGGAAAATTTCTGCTTTGGAATATGTATGCCATATCACTTCCTTTGTTTGATGGTGTGTATTGAGCATAGGATGTATATTTCGAGGAAAAAATTGCAATCTGGAGTCTTCAACTTTACACGTGCACCTCAACCTTTTCACCAAATAAAAGTGCTTTTATGGTATAGGTGGTCCTTAAGATTTGGAGACACGAGACCTAGTCAGAAGCTGAGAAACATTCAAGTTCGAGTGTATATGTATATCCTAATTGTCCTTGATTTAAATGTTTAATTATATCCATCCTTTGTGCAGCAGGTATATACTCTAGTCAGTTAAACTAGTAAAAGCTCAAATAATTTTTTTGTTCTTATAAAATAGTGTTTTTAGTTTTTTAAAATTTCTTTGTTTTGTTTAAATACCTTAATTTTTTTTATTTATTTTTGCTATTAAGTAATAATGTTATAACATAATGAGGATGTTGGTAATATTGACTTATCATATCATCAAAGAATCTGTACAATAATTGGATGGTTATTATTTATTTATGTTGCATTGGGGAGAATTGATGGGTTATACTTTGTTATCTTATGTTTTCGTCATACTATAGGGTTAGGTAACTTGTACCTGGCTTTTGATTGTACTGTGGATTAAGAAATTTGTTAAGGTAGTTACGTAAAAAAAAAAAAATAGTAATCTGTGTTTTTAAATTTCTCACCAAATAGTCCAAGTTCATAATCTGATTTAAGAATTTAAAACTATCATTTAATAAAAAAATTATCATATATGACCAATTGATTAATTTTTATAATAATTATAATAAAATTATATTTATTATAATTTTAAATAATTAACAATATAAACCTTTTATACTGGAAATATATATATATATATATATATATATATATATATATATATATAAGTGATTTGCTATTGCACTCACATCTCTTTTTAAAAATTAATCATTAAATTACATAAATAACCGTTAAAAAAATCACTTAAAGTTTGAGAGATTATTGATTTTTCTGTCCATTAATTATATTGTTTGTTACTAATGCATTCATATTATAAAAGATGTATGAGTTTGAGTTTATTAGCAAACTCCATATATATATATATATATATATAGAGAGAGAGAGAGAGAGAGAGAGAGAGAGAATTATTTTCTATCTTCATCGTTCATATTCTTAAAATGCTTATAACAATTAACAAGTGAACTTTATGAAAGTTTTAAATTGTCACAAAATAAAAATTAAACATTTAGTTGAAATTTTGTTGCGGTACGTCTCTAGACATCATCATTAATTATCTTAAACCTCCCATGATAAAATTAAACTGTGATGGTAAAAACCTGTTAGTAAAGCTCGATTGCTATTCAATAATCACTGGTAAAACTTCCTGCTTTTGGTCTGTAGTTTGAACTTATCTAATATGATTTATTTAAAAAGTTACAGTAAATCTAAGACATTGATTGTTTAATATTTTTTAGGGGAAGAAATATATGATAGGAAGGGGTTGGCACCCTTAATCCTATCATGCAAGGTGCAGTAACTATCAGAGATTATCTTACAATTACCGGTCAATCCTAAATCACAATCAATTTTATTTAATGATATAGTATTTTCTATACATATTTAATCATGTATAGTTACTCAATCTTTAATGATAAGTTGTTAGTTTAAGTGATATTAGATTTAAATTTTTTTAAAATAAGATCTTGAATTTGAATGTTATAGATAAATAAAATATGATTGAAAGGAAAGAATCTTATTAAAAGTGATAGATCAAATTTTAAAATGAAGTATAATTATCTATAAAACTAATATATACTTTAAAAAAAAGTTACTCAATCTCTAGATGTTGAGAAATTTGTCTAGAGAAAAATATCCACTAAACGCAATTTTAGATACCTTTAGTATGCATCAAACCTACACTTGTAGACACATGAGAATTTTCTTTTGAGTCCTTGAGTATTTGTGTTAATCCGTATTGACCCATTATTTAATAGTATTTTATATGAAAGTCTATGAAGATAAAATACGTGTGAACGTGTGATTATCATCATTTTCATACTGGTTGTTGTCTTCTGTTTTCTCCTTCGATTCTGACCATTGAGTGCATTTTGTTTCCTACTGTATTTACTAACCAATTGAGACTTTTTCATTTGTGCCAAGAAGATGATAAACCACTCATTAGTAATCTTCTGATCATTGTGAATGCGAGAGCAGGTGTGAACGAAATACAAAAATATAATATGGTTCCAACACATGCCCTTGGAATACATAAACTTCAAAACGAAAACCTGACCAGAAGTAGAGAATATGTCTTAAATGTCAATATTGTAGAACGTGTCACCATTAATTGTATTTCTGAATTATGCTAATCGTTGTTCTTTACTTCTTTTCATCTCCAACATTGTTATCATGTCGGCTGTGTTTGTTTTTAAGAAGAAATTAATATTAGAGATAAATTTTGTATTTCCTTTATCTCAATTATAATTGTTGTGTAAAAAAAATATCTTAAATTAAAATAATTATTATTTTAGTTTTAATGTAACGTTAATTACTTTTTTATATTTATATTCCTTAAGATATCAATATGGACTACAAAAACAAAATAAATTAATGAAGATAAGATTAATTTATAAAAATGTTCTTCTTTAAATCTATTTATTCATTTTTTTTGTATATGTAAATAATGGGATGAAGACCGTACTTTTTTTTTTGGAGTAAATACTCATTTTATGAATTTTTTTTTTATCTTCTAAACCAAACACATCCTAATACAATAACTCTCTAACGGTGATATCTTGACATAATTGTACACGTATAGTATACTCCTAGCGTGAAATTTCCAAGTTATAAGGGTCATAAGCAGCATATGATTAAGGTAGATGCATAAAATATTCAGGTCAATATCCATTTTCATCCCATGCTCCTCGTTTGAGCATAGAAAGAGAATAAATTATACCAATATCTTTGAGGTTTATTGAAACTATAAATAATTTTCCTGTTTTTTTTTTTCAATGTTTACCACAATTTTATAAAAATGTACTAATGTTTTTCAAATAATTAAAAGAGTTAATGTAAGAATAAAAAAATGATGAATAATATCTTGTGCAATCTAAAAAAACTAAAAAATTGTCAGTGTAATTTGCTTTAAGAATCAAATGCAATGTGTTCCTGTTTTTATGATTTGTACATTTTGGAAAATAATACGTATATTAAAAAATATAATTAATATTTTTTATATAAAATTAGTTTTAAGTTTTTCATATAATATTTATCACTATTTATCTCTTATTAATAACAAGTATATAAAATTGTTAAGAATTAGGTAAAAATAAAAATAAAATTAATAGAGAAAATCACATTCACATACTCTCATTATTAACAAGTGCGTGTTATTTTTAATTAATATATATTAAAAATAAAATAATTTATAGTAATTTATTTAATATAGTTAAGAGTAGAAAATAAAAAAATAAATTACTATATATACTTATCAATTTACCT